>BHFT01054494.1:0-65460 GCA_004320025.1 Laticauda laticaudata
CGCAAATAAACACGAAGTCACTACCTTATTAAGATGTGAAAAGATGTGAAATCTCAATACCCCATTCAGATGTATAACATATTACAGTACAATCCATCTCTTGTGTATTACACTCGGCTAAGTATTACAGTCATTGTTGGATATATATTTTGTGTATATTCATAGATATTGTACTCTCAAATTGCAAATGGAGACGTGGGTACCTTATTTTTCTTATCTTCATTTTTAAGTGCTTTGGTTTTATTGTATTGAGAACAGTTGCTGGGGTGCATCCATAGTTTTGTTGTACTTGTACAATGACAATAAAATTCTTCTAATTCTAATTATAATATCAATAACAATAACAATCTTTCAAACAATCCTCACAAAAATGAAAAATAGGACAAAATAAAAGGCCAATGTGGATACATGCATATTCTAAAATGCTGAAGAGAAAGGGGGACATTAAATGGAAAAGGAAGGAGGGGAAGACAGACAATCAAGGAAGAATACAAGGTAATCTATAGGAACAGAAGGAACTGGTCAGAAAGGCTAAAGCTCATAACACACTGAGCCTAATGAGAATCCCTTGGTGACAGAGATGGACAATTTAAAAATGTGATAAATAAAAATTAAAAATAAATAAAATAAAAATACTGAAAACAGAAAAAAGAGTTCTTTGGGTTTGCTAAAAGGGAAGTTATCAAAGGGGTAGGTCCATTGTGTAGAGCAGGTGATGAATTGTAATAATGATGGTGAGAAGGCAGAACTTTAATTTCAGTGTCATATCTGTTTTCTTTCAGAAGCAAAATGATATTTGCTCCTCATCATGAGCCGCAGTTAGAATGCAGTACAGGATACTTCTGTTGACTGCTGGCTGCCTGCATTTTGATAGTTCAAATCTCATCAAGCTCAAGGTTGAATCAGCCTTCCATCTATCTGAGGTGGGTAACATGACGACCCAAATTGTTGGGGGCAATATGCTGACTCTGTAAATCACTTTGAGAGGGCTATAAAGTACTGTGAAGTGGTATATAAGTGTAAGTGCTATTGTTATCATTATATAGCAGAATAACAGAGTTGTAAGGGACCTTGGAGGTCTTCTAGTCCAACCCCCTGCTCAACAGACTAGACTAGACTAAACTAGACTAGACTAGACTAGACTAGAATAGAACAGAACAGAATTCTTTATTTGGCCAAGTGTGATTGGACACACAAGGGATTTGTCTTGGTGAAAATGCTCTCTGTATACATAAAAAAAAGATACATTCATCAAGAGTCAAAGGTACAACACTTAATAATAGACATAGAGTACAATAAGTAATCAAATCATACCAGGAAATAGTCAATATAAATTGCACGGATACAAGTCACAAAGTTGCAGTCCTATAGGTACAAGTGGGAGGGAATGGGTGATAAGAAGTGATGAGAAGATTAATAGTAATAGAAGTGCAGACTTTGTAAATAGTTGGACATTGTTGAGGGAATTATTTGTTTAACAGAGTGATGGCATTCGGGAAAAAATGTTTTTGTGTCTAGTTGTTCTGGTGCGCAGTGCTCTATAGTGCCATTTTGAGGGAAGGAGTTGAAACAATTATTGCTGGGATGTGAAGGGTCTGTAAATATTTTCACAGCCCTCTTTTTGACTCATGCAGTATACATGTGCTCAATTGAAGGCAGGTGGGTAGTGATTGTTTTTTCTGCAGTCCTAATTATCCTCTGAAGTCTGTGTCTCTCCTGTTGGGTTGCAGAACCAAACCAGACAGTTATAGAGGTGCAGATGATAGACTCAATAATTCCTCTGTAGAACTGTAGAACAAGCAGGAAGAAAGAGAGAAATGCACATTGCTATTTGGAGAAAATGAGAAGTGCACCTTTGGGCAAATAAGGAGCAGGTAAGAGAGACTGGGAATAAGTTAAAGTCTCCATTATGTCTCCAGTTCGGTGGACGTGGCAGGGAAGGATACTGTAAAATCTCCAGTCAGAGGTACTGGTTTCTGCTACTGGTTCTGCTACTGGTTCTCCAGAACTGGTCAGAACCTGCTGAACACCACTCTTGGAGAAAGAAGATGAGGGGGACACCAATAGGAAGCAGAGTCAATAAAATTGAAACTTGGTTTTCCTACTATTGCTGACTGGAGCTTCAATGATGTAAAAGCAGAACTACTTTATAGGAGAAGAAACTTAGTTGGTTGGAAATTCAAGGCAATTGAGTGCCACTCCATGAAGCGATGTTTAATTAATTACATAATAACTATGCACAGTAAGAGGTTAAGGATAGAAAAATGTAGATGCTTCTGCCAGCCAGGTGAACGGGATCCTCTCTTGTCCTGTCAAAAGAACATTTTGAATCAAAGTGACTTCATGGGAGTAAAAGAATGAGCTTGATGGAAGACTGCATTGATGCAGTCTTTTAATCATTAAGCCTTTTTATAGCAGTAAAATGAACATCCATTGTCATGGCCACACCACTGGGGTCATCAAAGCAGGTTAAAAAGAGGAGGTGGTTCATGAATGAGCTGAAAGAGAGGACACAAACAGCCAAACTGCTGGAATTCCTGCAGGGAAAGATAAAGCAGGAAGAAGAAAACAGTACAGGTTGGTTTGCTGAAATGGCCATCCATATCATAGGCAGTGGGCTTGCACCATCTGTAGAGAGCATTAGCATGTAGGTTCAACAGATCTTTCCTTTCTTCTAGCCCGAGTGTTTTATTGTGTGTTTAATTTTTATGGTTCTTTCAGTGAAGTTCCCTTAGGGAAACTGTTCTTGTTTTATTAACTGGCACTGCTTAGTTGCAATAAAATTGAGTAGCTATTCCTTCCATCCAACTGTATGGCAAAGAAGAACATGCTTGGAAAATGTGTCATCGTGTGAATGCTCCAAAAATAGTGTTATTATTTAGGAAATCCCATTACAGCATTCTTAATATTCGAATTAAGTTTACTATGATAGAAATTACAACTACAATAACACCTCAGGCTTACAACTACAGTACACTCTTTATGTTTGCAGGCTGTCCAAAATAAGGACCCCAAAATGCAATGCTAAATGACCATTTAAAGCTGTAAAGAACTTAACATTGCACCTTTCTCTGCACGCCATCCCAAAGATGTCCACTTAATGGTTCAGCTACAATTGTCTTCAATGCAAAACAGATTGTAAGCTCTTGTAGGGAAATCTATTTTCAAGTCCTTTAATGGTTGGCTGCAATTAATTATTTTATTACTGATCCAGATCAGCATTTCCACAAATATAAAAAAGATTTTATATTCCACTTTCCTTTCTCACTTTTTTTGTTGGGGTGGTGATAAAAATGCAGGTTTTGTTTTTATTGTTTTTATGAAAACCAATTTCCTAATATTTAATTTTATTAATAAACACCATAGATGATAGTCAACAAGTTTGAGGCATAATAATCAATAAGCATGTAGCATTAACACCGAACTATTCTTATTAAAATTCTTTGGTATTAGAAAGGAAGAGATTTGTGATTATTTGTGTCATCCCTGAAGTCTTTGCTGTAATGGCAAAGATATGTGGCTACATATTATTGTAAAATATGAGCATCTAAATAAAGCTTTCAAAGACAGATAGATAAAAACATAAATACATTCCCACATATCCACAAGTTCTGTTAATAGCCCTCTCTTAGGGAACCACTTTTCCATCAATGATAGATAATATGTTTCCCTTATTTTGAAAGAGTTTAAACTTACTTAAATGCCATTGATACATAACTTTTTCATAGCTGCTTTCCAACTTGCTGAAGAGGAAAACTAAATGCAATTTATGTTCATGTCAGACCATATCCATTTTTCTTCTGAAATATGTCTTTCAAAATATATCTTCCATCACCACTGTTTAAAGTTTGATTCCATCCATGATTTGTATACAAACATCAGTCAATGCTGGCAGAGCTTTCTGGGTGTCAGGAAATGTTAAGAACTGGAATTAGTTGAAGACCTAAGATTATCTAATTACTTCCTTAATTAATTACAGAATAACTATGCACAATGAGTAAGAGGTTAAGGATAAAAATGCAAATGTTTCTACCAGTCAGCTGAATGAGACCGTCTCTTGTCCTATTAAAAGAACATTTTGAAGCAAAGTAACTTCATGGGAGTAAAAGAATGAGTTTGGTGGCAGAGTGCAACTCTTATTCCTTCTTTATACACAAGGACAGTTTCCCCCTGTTGCTAAACAACTAATTCCCACAACATTTTCAAACTACTCAGTAAGACTGCATTACTATTATTCTTCTCATCCTTCCTATTGCCTATCTCTTCCCACTTATGACTATAACCCTGTTGCTTGTATCTTTACAATTTATATTGTTCTATTTGTTTCCTAGTATGATTTGATTGCTTATTAGTAATCTATGACTATCATTAAGTGTTGTATCTTACGATTCTTGTTGAATATATTTTTTTTCTTTATGTACACTGAGAGTATATGGACCAAAGACAATTCCTTGTGTATCCAATGACACTTGGCCAATAAATAATTCTATTATTCTATTCTATTCTATTCTATTCTATTCTATTTTATTCTATCCTATCCTATCCTATCCTATCCTATTCTATTCTGTATTCACTTTACAAGTCGATTTCCTATATTATCTTTCTTTTTGTTGTTTACTGAACAACTTTTCAAAAACCATTTCCAGACATCTTATTAAAATGGTTAAGGCTCCCAACTAGAAACCTGGATACTGTGATTTCCACCCATTCCTTTGGCACCAATGTCAACTCAGTAACCTCACTCTCTCCCAGACCAGCCAACCTCACAGGCTTGTTGCTGTAAAGAAAAAAGTAGAAGGGACTATTGTGTATGCCACGTTGAATTACACAAAATAAAGTTGGGATGTAAATCAAATCAAGAATATAAAGACATAGATCCTCACTGAGATAAGAGAATAATACAAAGTTTCCGTAAACTTCTGACTAATAGTTTGATTAAGCCAAAAGAGATTCTGGCCAGATTTAAGGTTCTTGTCTTGAAGTTTATTTACAACCTCGCTCAAAAGAGTAATTATTAAGAAAAATAATTGCAGCTTTGTTTGTATATTTTCTAAGGACTCTACATCAGGAGTGAAGAAAGAGATTTGGTACGGAAGCAAATTCCATCTTCTCAACTCCATCTTCTATCTTCTCACCTGACTCTTTTGTCCAGGTGATATCAAGCCATCATAAAGAGGGAGCCCCAATCTTGGCATTCTTAATTTCTCCATGCAGAGAAAGAAAGAATGAGCCACCAACCCATTTGCCTGAAAACTCTTGCACAAAAAGACAAAAACAATCCACACAGGACCCACTGCTTTTTGCTTTGCCCTAAATACATTTGAGCATCTGTGTAATGGAGAGGGACCTTTTTGGATGAATGAATTGGCAAATTGCCCTACACAATTTCCCCAACAGCAGAAATTTCAAGGTTGACCTTTAGACTGGTTTAACTGGTTCATGCTTTTCGTAATGGGCTGAACCAATCTGATGACCTGATTCCTCAGCCATATATAGATAAAATGGTCACTTAATCTTTCAGCTAAAAAGATGTGTGCCCCTTATGACAGCCAAATCTAGTTGATCATTTATAACTATTGTAATTTGGATTTTTTTCCTGAGAAAGAAAACATTTACTGTTCTATACCTTGGTACTGAGTTCCCAAATAACAAGTAAAATTGCTTCAAAGGAATCATACTATCAGTTCAATTGGGCCTATCTGATGGTATAATCAGTAATTATTGCCTGATCAAAGATTTCAATAGATAAATGATAATCTTTTCAACAATATGCCTTAAAATCCTAGATCTTTAAATAAATTTAAGATTATTTAGCTAGACCAGTGTTTCTCAGTCTTGCTGGCTGGGGAATTCTGGGAACTAAAATCTACTCATTCTAAAGTTGTGATGGTTGAGAAACACTGAGTTAGACAAATCAATAGTTCAACTCAATTTTCCATATAAACAGGTGGTTCTAAATAATTTTGCATGACAATGTCAAATTATTTTTCATCCATCTCATTTTTATGGAAATCAAAATTAACATTCTCAGAAATATATTAAATATATATTCAATATATTTGAAATATATTTAAAAGGTTTGCATTTCTCTTTTGACATGAAAACTTCAATATACTTAGCAAAATAGAATGCAGACAATTGGAGCTAAATCATTGATCCAATATTTCACATTACATACTTGTATTAGGCAACTAATTGTCTTAAGTTATAAAAAGCCAAAATGTAAAGAAGAGAAGAAGCAACCTAAATTGAAGTTCTGTTCTTTTAAAAAATCTGAATAACATAAAAAAAAGAATAACTGAATAATAAAACTGAAACATAATATCACCCCCGCTCGCAAAAAAGGTAGCTTTCTATATTTTAAACTTAAAAGAATTCAAATGCTGCTCTTTGGAACTTTGACAAAATTTTATCACTTACAGAGTTTTACCTCAAATGGTATCACTAATGACATTTTTGAATTATGATCATTTTTGGGTAGTAAATGATGAGCTGTGGATTTAAGAAAATTTGAAAATAAAATATTTGATAAAGATAAGCAATTAAAAAAAAAAAACCAAGACATATTCATAAATAAGGACCCGGAAAGAAAAATTGAGATGCAAAGCTCATGAATAGACAAACCCATTGGCCTTTGAGTTCACACCCTATGAATTTTATGAAATCACGATGAATGCAAATCTTGCTGGGAATATTCATTTCAACTTTGTAAAGTAGTCATCTACAATTCTAGAGAGGCATTACGAGTAAGACAGTGTCATATAAAGTCTGTAACAACAGCCACATACAAAACAAAGTAACTTCATTCGCTGCACTTTATTCTGTTGTCATGTTAAAAGCAATGAATTTATTTCCCTCCCCTCTCTGTCTCTCCTCCCTCTGCTTCTACAGCCCTATAGTAAATCAAAAAAGTAAACTCTCATTCTCATTGTCCAAGGCTTACTTCCAGGCCCCTACAGTTTCCACAGTAACTAATTAGAAATTTGCATATCTAAGAGAGAATTATTTAATACCGATGTAAACCCTTTTATTCTCCCAAGCTTGGCTTTTTTCTACTCAACTTCTGGTAGATGTTGGGCCTTAAGGTCATACTGTACAAACTCTGATTGTAGGTGGCCTGGTCTTGCTGTTTTGAGTGTGGGTGATTCATATCCTGTGAAGAAAATGCCTTGCCAAGGTTTTGTTAAACAGACACAGTTTGAAAGGCAGCCCTGATTCATTGAGTTGCCATTTGTTTTAATCCATAGCATCTTCCTCATTCCTCATTAGCTAACTCTTGTGTAATTGAGTCATGCATTTTTAGACACATTAAGCCAGCAGAGCTGGGTCACCTCCATATTCCTTGCTTCCTAGCTCCATTGGCTTATTCCTGCTCGCCTTTAAGCATTTTTCCCTTGGGAAGGTAGAGTGAAGAAAGAGAAAGCCCTGGTGAAAAGAAGGAGAGAGAAATGCAATATTATAATTTGCTTTCAGATCATTCATAGAAGTAAAGTAAAAGTGTTTGCATCAAGATAGCAAATGCTCCCAGTTTTTCTCTATGAAGGAGAAATAATTTTGTTTCTTATCCTTGGTGAACCATTTATGCATTTTGCCTTTTAGAGAATGTACAGTATGATCACTAGCATAATTAGTTCTATCTCAATCCCTTCTTATGGCTGTCAATCCAAATAATGAATAGTAACCCTACGTGCTTGAAGAGATCTTGACTTCATCCAGATGCATCATGGCCATTCAACACTCTCATGTTTTGATCAGCTTATTCACACATTGCTTTGAAAGAAGGTGCAGTATTATGTGTATGCTCTTGCAAGTATGCTAGGTAGCAAAGGTTAACTTTACCTAATTCTAAATGAGAACATCTGCCTTACCAAAATATCATGAAGGCGATCATGGCTAAACATGGCGCCAACATGCTGTGACATTGTCCCAGGTGATGGTTGACATAGCTGTAAGTCAGTGGTGTTAAAATATTATGGTAAAGGTAAAGGTTCCCCTCGCACATACATGCTAGTTGTTTCTGGCTCTAGGGGGTAGTACTCATCTCCATTACAAAGCCAAAGAGCCAGTGCTGTCCAAAGATGTCTCTGTGGTCATGTGGCCAGCATGACTAGACACCAAAGGCACACAGAACGCTGTTATCTTCCCACCAAAGTGGTCCCTATTTTTCTACTTGCATTTTTACATGCTTTCAAACTGCTAGGTTGGCAGAAGCTGGGATAAGTAACGGGAGCTCATTCCATTACGCGGTGCTAGGCATTCGAAATGCCAAACTGGCGACCTTTCTGATCAACAAGTTCAGTGTCTTAGCTACTGAGCCACCACATCCCTGTTAAAATATTACTTTCTCTTAATTCCAGTACCATCCAAAGATAGCCTCCTAGTGTGTCAGATCTGTTAAACCTTGTTACCTACAACTTAGAGACCATTCAGGTGACTGGCAGTAGAGGCAATAGAGGCAGGGTGATGGATAGAATTTCAACCCTGCCATGGGAAATGTCCTAACTGTTGCATTGCTTTATTTGCCTAGTTTCAACTATATAAACTTTACACATACTACAATTAATACAAAACAATTCATATAAAGTTTAAAACAATTCAAAAATAAGCTAAAATGGACAATGTATAGTTAAATAAAAATTCAATGGTATTAACCAACGAGTTAAAATCCCTCCAGAGAGATCCATTTTAAATTGGTTCCAGTATACAAATTAGACTTCTGGAAAGTCTTTTTTTTGTTTTTTGGAGGAAATTGTTTCAAACTGTGGAAGCCATCACAAAGAAACACTTTCTCCTGGTTCTTCCCCCACCCCCAAATGTCCCCCAATTTCCAGGTTAAATCTTTCCAGGGGGATTCCCTGGTGGATTCCAATTTCTTCAGGATAGTTACATCACTTGTTCTAGTTGAGAAAGATGGTCTAGAGACTATAGGACAAAAGGCACACATTGAATTGCAACTACACATTTATGGACTGAAAATGCAGAGCCTGAAGCATAGGTGTAACGTGCTCAGGTCATATCTTATCAATTAAACCATGGGCCACTGCATTTTGCAGCAACTGAAACATTTAAGTAATAATGCAGTAGACCTGGTGTTCTATTGATGAAAACATGATTTATTGTTGCAAGATCGTCCTACCCAAAGAATCCAGATAGTCTGTTTCCTCTAAGTTAGGAAGTAGTTGCCTTCATATCACTGACTCAGCAATTCTCTGGAAAGGAAAAGTTAGAAAGAGGATAATTGTTATCCAATGAATCTGGATCCAAAAAAGCATCTCTTAGACTTAGAGCTTCATTTCACTGTAGCCTTCTTCAAAGCCACAGGAAGCACATCCTCTAAAAGTCAGGCACTGATCATTCCCTGGATCCTACTGACCACTCACCACTGCCTGAATCACCCAGGAATGGCATGAATCTAACTCACAATCAGGAGACGCGCTAATAACCACCCTATCCTCTTCCTTGGAACCTATGTCAAAAGAATCTGCATTAATATGAAGGGCGCTAGAAAATTTGAAGACAAAAGACTTTGAAGAACCTGATTTTATTGGCATGTACTGTCAAAATTGGTCCAACTGGTAGGCAATAAATCTGCTGACCATTATCTTCCTGGTAAGAAAGAGGGATATGTACAGTATCTATACTAAAGATGAGGGGTAGCTATTTGTATTTGTTCCCTTCTCCTGGCACCCCAGCCATCTCAGCTCCTTAACGCTGACGAATCATCAGTTCTTGATCACTGTGATTATTTTGCAACATTCAACCTGCACCACATATTTACATGAATATGTCTTTAAAGGTTGCAAGGGATACCTTTAGTTCATTATGTAGTGATAGCTGTCAATAAACATAAGAATGGCAACATTTCAATGGAATATAGGGTAGAGAAGGTGATAGATGACGTTTTGAATAAGCAATAAGCATATTTTAACTCTGTAACAAAATGATTTTCCCATGCTCTCTTTTTTTAAAAAAATGTATTTTGTTACTATTTATTTATCATGACTTTAATAAAACATGCATGTGGCCCTGCACAGGACTCTCATACACATCCATGCCTGCTTGTCATGGTGCTAGAGCTGCACTGGAGGTGATATTATTACTAAACTATCATCCTTAATGTGCTGTTTTAAAATGTTTCACAGGTTGCAGGACGAACCTAAATGTTTGGTTTTCAGATTCTTCCCTTCCAGGGCTCTCCTGGTTACAAATTATCTGGTGCCAGAATGGGGAAGGAGAACACAGGGTCTCCTATTGAAACAGGGCTAGTGGGGGACTCTTGACACTACACATCTGCCATCTCAACCCCTTTATACTCTCCACAATGAACTCCCACAACACAAAGGCTGGGCAGACATAAAACAGACAAGCAATCCAGGTACTGGTACTGCATGCTGCATTAGCAAGAAGCCCCATCAGGAGAGGAGAGTTCCTCCTTCTGAAAGCATCTCCTGGTGACCCATTCAGAATTAACTGTGGAATTAGTTTTATGGCCTAACAGCCTCTGAACTGTGAAAACAGGAGGCTTGCAATAAAATCAGGATTTATCTTGATCTCTGCTCCCACCCCTCCTGCCAACATGCCCCTCTTATCCAGCTTTGGAAGAAAGGAGAAGGGTTGGTTCTTCATCTTTTGAAGAACATTTGCTTATAGTGAGTGGTTTGTCAGGTTTAGCTTCTCATTTTTGGTGCATTTCTCATCCTTGGTGTCTTTAGGATATTTGCATTAAAAAGCCATTGTACCCTAAACCTACTCATGCTGAGCAGCAACTAAAAGTGCAACAAATGTCCATTAAATTGAACAAAAAGTCCCACAGTCCCATGTGGCGCTTTAGAGTCAATGGGGAAAAAGATGTTCCAGAGTATGCAAGACCAGAAAGGTAATCCCTGTTGGCAATGGATTGAACTATGGACCCTGTTCTCAAGACCCTCAGCACTCACTCAGTAGAAGCCATTTGGGGTTTAAGGAGTGCATGCACTTGGGCCTTTGGAAGCACTGTTTGGCCTTCTGGTCTGAACTGCTACCCAGCCCTAATGCTCAGGATTAGGATAATAACAATTCACACAGGTTCCAACACTGAGACAGACACGCCTGCTTTGGGCTCTGGTGCTGCCTCGGTAATGAGGCTCCCAAGTGCATTGCTTTAAATTAGAGGGCATCAGGATTGGAGAAAACTCTTCTAACTAGTTCTCAATGTCATATGGTCTTAGAACATTGATGTGATATTTAGCTGCCAAGGATAATTGTGTGTCATATTATACCTTTTAAAGCACAAAGCCCTCAAGAGGGAAGAAATGCTATGTATGGCAAAGGCTGCATCTGAAAATGCAGCTTTTGCATAAAGCAAAGCTCCAAAAAAAAAGTTGGAGAAAGTTGTGTTTTCTGGACAGGTACCTCTCATAAGACTCTCTGTCCCTCCTGTTTGCAGGATGGGGGTCAGAGCCTGAGCAGCCTTCTTAAAAGTCTACCTGATTCTCTTCATCTCAGGTGATTCAGCTTATTTAAAAAAAATCAATGTAGAGAAGTGACTTTTTGTTCACTTCCTGCAAGAAACTCCATAAAGACAGGAATGGATCCCCTTCCTTTCCTAAGATCTCTCCTCATTTAGGCTCTGAGTCCTTTAAGAAGAAAAGGGAGAACACATTTCAACAACTGCCAGTCCTTTGGCAGCCTTTGTACTGGGGGGGAGACCCATTGTCCAGCCTTAAGTGTATTGATGTTCATTTAGTGTTGAAGAGGCAATTGATCCAAGAGTACTTCTTGTGACAAAGGCTATTATGAACTGCACTGATGTTGGGGAATTCCTTTGCTGAGGTCACAAGCATGTTGAGAATCATTTCAACTTCAATATTATCTGTGGTTAGATTTTCCAATCATTTTTGCTACTATACTCTCTTATATCAAGTTATAATGTGTAATTTATTATGTGTATAAAGCACTCAGAAATGTTTTTATTAATCTTGTATTCATTTCCTGTGGATTCTTTGTAGAATTACATTTCAAAAGCACCTCACCAATCAATCTGTTCAGATTTAAAAGCTTCAGCTAAACTCATGTCGAGGAACTATGCAGTTGAAGTTATATTTCCATGGGATAGACAGCTGCCGTGGTTATTTGGCAGAATTTATTCTGAGATACACATACGATTTCACCCTATTGCTGTTAGGGCATTGTGAATTTTGGAAATGTATCCCTCATTTTTTTTAGTCAGGAATATAAAATGACTTCAATAAATATGTCTTGGAATGTTTATTATCTTTGTAAGGATTTGTTTTCTTCTTCCTTATGCCCAGCACAACTCTTTATGCCCTTTTTAAAAATAAAAGTGCAAATACAAGTTTTCTTTCTGCAAGAAGTTACTCAGTACAGCAAGACTTGTACAATGTTTGAATGGTCTCATTGCTGTTCTAAGAGAAAGTCTAATCCTCTTATGGTGCTACAGAGGAAAGATGTTGGCTTCTTTGCTCTAAATAACTCCACTGATTATAAGGTAAAAATGAAGGATCCCCTCGCACATATGTGCTAATCGTTTCTGGTTCTAGGGGGTGATGTTCATCTCTGTTACAAAGCTGAAGAGGCAGGGTTGTCCGAAGACATCTCCATGGTCATGTGGCCGGCATGACTAAATGCCGAAGGTGCATGGTGGTCCCTATTTTTCTACTTGCATTTTTACATGCTTTCGAACTGCTAGGTTGACAGAAGCTGGGACAACTAACAAAAGCTCACTCCGATACGCAGTGCTAGGGATTTGAACTGCCAAACTGCTCATCTTTCTGATCGACAAGTTCAGCGTCTTATCCACTGAGCCTCCATGTCCCTTCTTTATAATCCACTTTATAATTTATAATTCTTTATAATCCACTGATTATAACCCTTTGCAAATGCAACTTGTGGAGTCTGCTTATTTCCAGTATTTTAGACATTAAGAGAAAACAAACTAGTACAGAACTATTTTTTATGTGTGGCTTTGAGCTTCAGGTATTCCTGGAAACTTCCATGATAAATATTTGACATTAATGGAAAGCATTCCCAATGAATAAGGAAAAAACAAATAATATGGAATGTGTTTCAAATTCAAATTCAAATTCAGAAGTTAGTCTCCCTCAGTTCTGGAAGACTTACTTGCCAAATAAATAACTGCAACTTCAACTGTTCTCATTTTTTAGAGATAGCATATTACATATTTTGTACACTCTCTACCACTAATTTAAATAAGTAGCCCTAGTCTTAAATCTGTTACAGAAATTTATTTCCATCTCTTTTTACAAGTGTAGTTGTAGTTAGATTATGATGTAAACAGAAAATCTTTCTCAAGCCAATTTTACTTACATCTTTTCATTTTTATTGTCCTTTTTTACAGCTTCAAGCTACCTCATTATCACCTAATTGTGGAGTACTAATAGATGCTCAAGCAAACATTTAAGCATTCTGAAAGATGAGAAAAGACTTCACTGGAGTGATTGCTTTTTATATTTATTTGAATGAGAGTTCATACACTGAGTGACCAGAATGTTGGCCAAATTTATGGATTAGTCTCAAAAAATAAACAGAAGATGTAAAAGCAGGAAGCATTCTGGAGGATTTCCTCCCCCTCCCCCTGCCCCCAAACTGGGTTAATAAGATGATAAAATTCAAAACAAGTCAAAGTGCTTTGACATAAGTGTTCTTATTCCTCAGGTCTTCAGAAGGAGTTAACTTCTGCAGGCCTTGAAATACTGAGAACAGGCAAAGACCATCATGAACCAAGCTGGGCTTCCCCCATCTGATGAAGGGAAGAATGCAAAATTGAAAGGCTCAACCCACTCAGTGCCACAGTTCTTGAAGTAACAAATCTCCCCTCAAGCCCCAAAATATATCAGTGCCAGCTTCCATGTACATGCCGAATGCATTTCTTTGGGTGCTTGTAAAAATATTTCAGTACATATTTTGTGGTGAGTACATATTTTGTGGTGAAACAATCGCATTATAGAAATGTGTGGCACAATTGCATCGAAAATGCTAGGTACAATTTTGATTACCACGTTGTCAAAAATATGCTGCAAAATTGGAAAAGGCACAAAAAGGCAATCATAATGATTATGAAGCTCTAAAGGGACAACAGAAATATTATTTGTTTGGAAAGGATTAAGTAGGGACAAAATAAAAGGGTAAAATGGTTTTGTATCCCTGGAGAAAGTGTTGCAGGGTGAAGTTGAATTGCCAACTGGAAAAACTGTACTTTCCAAAATGCTGCAGAGTTAAGTTATGGGATTCCCTACCAGAAGAAGTGATAAGAGTTCTAAAGAGGGGTAGTCAAATTTATGGGAAAGGTATTGATGGCTACCAATCATGCAAGCTAATATTACCTGCAGAATCAGAGGGAATCTCTAGATAGTAGCTGTTAGGAAAAACAGCTTAAATAGATTATTGCCCCTATAGCCAGTGTGTGAGGTTGCATCAGTAGCTAATTGACACTTCAGTCTTAAAGATTTGTGTTAGAAGCTGTGCAGGATAAGAAATTTCACACTGCAAAATGATAAATAAATTATTTGATAAGGGAGTCACCTTCTCAGGGAATGTAGATACATCACCATCTAGTTTTTTTGAAGGATCTCTTGTAATTCAGCTGAAGTCATGAACCTCCCAAAGTGGCACATGTCCTGAGAAATGGCAGTCACTCATCTGTCATTCTTTCTGTCCCTGTTGACTTTGAGCTGAATCTCTCCTAGCTTATATTTAGGCAAGAAGAGCAAAACATCACAGTTCCAAAAACTGGTAAAGAAAAAAAGTAGTTCTCTTAACTTTGAGAAGCTGAACTCCAAATGCTGCAAATACTGCTGGTGATGCAGGGCTTTAAAATGAATTTATTTTAATTTATTTTTAGTCACTTCTGTATGTTACTTGAAAACAGACTCCCAAATGTTCAGAGTTTTTTATTGTCTTTTGCGAAGGGAAATATTATATAGTCTGTACTACTTTATTTTACCAAGATCATGTCCAATTTGAACGTGTCCTGTGTTTGAATACATTTGAGTCTAGTGCAATCCCAGTTTAAAGGTGCAATGAAACAGGGGCTCTAAGTGTATCTATCTAGTTAATATTTACCTGGAGCATCTGCAAGGAGGTCAAAATAGTTTAGATGGTTGCTTTGCTCATATGATTGAAGTTTCAGACCCCATCCCTTTTTTAAATGCATCACAGGAACAATATATCTAAAAACACAGCCACTAAGTTTACATTTTCTTACCCTTTCCCCACAGTGTCTCTGATACCTAGTCAGCAAACTGAGCACAGTCATCCACTATTCTTCACTACACAAGGATTAATTCCATTTTAAACTTACAATAATTATTTCTAAATATGCATGTTTATGCAGACATTTATATTTAGATTTGGACTTATCCATAAACTCTTATATATCTGATAACCTGCTTTTAAACAGTTACTGGATTATGCCAGAAAATTCATGATCCAATGGCCCTACAGCTCAAATTATAAAGCCACTTGACATGGAATTTAACATGGACCTTGTCCTGAGATCATATATACATTTCTCAGAAAACGATCCAGTCCTCCATTGAAGCTGGCCATTGGATTCTTTAAGACAAGGAAGAGTATAACTTTCTTTTTCGACCTGGATTTACTTAAAGAACATAATTAAATTCTAGCTTTATTGGTTAGTTTTTTTCATTTGCTTTCTAATGTTGCTTATTTTTCATCCCTGATTCTCATACATTTTAACCCAGAGTACTATTTTTTTCAGGAAGTTATGACACGACTGAACCAGTGGTGTGATTCAAATTTTTTTACTGGCTCTGTGGGCATGGCTTGGTAGGCATGGTATGGCTTGGTGGGCGTGGCTTGGTGGGCAAGGCAGGGGAAGCACTGCACAAAATCTCCATTCCCTCTCCATTCCTGGGGGAAGGTTACTGCAAAATCCCATTCCCTCCCCACCCCTCTAATCTGCTTTCCAGCTCTGTTCTGTGTAGGGCAACAAAAGAAGACCCAGTTGGGACTTGGGAGGCAGAGAATAGATGGGAGAGGGCCAGTTACAGGTAGTTTTCTGAACTACTCAAAAATTCTGCTGTCAGTTCTCCAGAACTGGTCAGAACCTGCTGAATACCACCTCTGGACTGAACATAAGTAACTGTGAATCCAAGCTATCCTTAAAAAAATAATTCAGGAACACGCCAGTAGATTGCTTGCATGAATCCAGCCTCTTTTCACCTTTGAATACTTGAGCCACTGTAAGCAGTAGCAAAGAGTTTCACCAACATGATCTTCCCTACCTTGGTGTCTACAAGTAAAGTTGGAGTACAGTTGGGAAAGGCTAGGCTACATGGATCATTCATTGTATCACTTCTTATTTTCTTTGCATAAGGTTCTTGGATAACCTCTGGGTTCCTGCACTTCAACCTGAATCTCCATTTTCAGACTTCTAAATTATTGGATTGACCCAGATGACCAATTGTTTGGATCTTTAAAATGTGCCAGGATGTTTTTGAACAGCTGAGGCAAATCATATTTTATTGCATTGTCATCTCCCAATAGAACTATTAAGGGAATAGTAATGTAAACTAACTTTCCTATTTTTAAAAAAAATACATCACTATTAACTAATGTTCACTAGCAGTTACGCCTTATAAATAATAGGGATGTACAAAATGTCATTTCTATTCAATGTTTGTGGGGTTCCCCTCCCCCCCTTTTTTCCTCTTGCTTATTGATGCTGCATCTGTTTTGTCAGTACGTCAGCTAATGAAGAAAGTTAATTGTGTTGGTTGTAAGGCCACCTGTCACATGCCTGCCTCATTTCCATACTAATGGTCCAACCGTGGCAGGCAGCAGACTTCTTTGCAATCACAGCTCCTGCCTCTCCTCAGCTTGGGCCAAACATGGCTAGGCAGCATCTCTAGGCTGCCTCTCTGAAGGGTTTTAATACCGGGTCAAGTCAAGCTTTCCTTAGCCCTCCACTGCTGAGGAAGGGAGGAAGGAAGGAAGGAAGGAAGGAAAGAAGGAAGGAAGGAAGGAAGGAAGGAAGGAAGGAAGGAAGGAAGGAAGGAAGGAAGGAAGGAAGGAAGGAAGGACAAGGCTGTGTCAAACTTACATTTTCACAGCAAGATATTTTTAAAAAATATCCTTCAGAAGGTTGACATTCTGCATGAGTAGTTTCTTCTCCTTTGTTTCTTCTTAATTCTTTTCTCATGCCTAGGTGAAAGAAAATATGGTAGACTGGTAACACTCATGTTTTTAAGGACTCTTCACAATTTGTTGTGGTTTACTTTCCCAAAAATTTTAGTATAATAAAGAAAGACAAAGAGATATCTCTTTGGCATTCCATTGTCTTTCTAATAATCCACTGGATATTAAATCTTGAGTGTTCATCCACTTCTTGTACATCTAGCATTTCTTTTCTTTTTTCTTTTTTTGCAGTTCTGGTAAAGGGAGATATAGAACTTACATTATGAGAGTTTTATTAGATAATCCATACCTGTTGGGTCATCTTTTCAGAGATATTTCCTTACCTAAAGAGAGAGAGGATGGGATGGATTAGAATAGAATAGAATAGAATAGAATAGAGTAGAGTAGAGTAGAGTAGAGTAGAGTAGAGTAGAGTAGAGTAGAGTAGAGTAGAGTAGAGTAGAGTAGAACAGAACAGAACAGACCATAGGTGGATTGTTTTGGTTTTAAAATAAAAAAAGAAAGCATCCTTTTATTAAACAAGATGTATAGCAACAGAAATGCAGATGCTTTCAACAAAGGACACTTTTGATGGCAACATTTGTGATTGATCTGCCAGTCTTTAAGAATATATTAACTTTTTCACATTTTCTTTGGCTTAAAATGACATATAGCTGATCATGCTGAAATATCAGTTTCTCCAGATAAATCATCACATTCTCCATGGTTTGTCCTTGTGCTTTATGTATAACAGGGCTGTCAAACTCGCTTCAACATGGGACATCACGTGATGTATCACAATTTTCCCCCCTTTGCTAAATTGGGCGTGACCAACACGTGACGCATCCGGCCCACAGGCTGTGATTTTGACACCCCTGATGTAGAGGGATAGTAAAGTTCCTAAGGTTTTCTGATTTCTCTACATCGACATTTTTTCACTTCCGCACTACTGTATTCCATGCACCATACTTCAAACTGATTTATGTATAAGGCGTATTTATTTAGAAATGGTAGAAGTTATAGAATCCAAATCATTCTGGGTGATTCATATAAAAATCATAAAAGACATAACATTCCAAAAAAATCACATTGAGATGATATGCCCTGAGCTCCCTCCTGAAACAATGATATGAAAGAATCTTGATTCCTCTGATGCGGCAGTTTGCTTTATAGTGTATGTGCCACTGATTAAGTGTTGGTGCTGATTAGATCTATACTGGGAGTTGCTAAAGCCACATCCAAACACTTCCCCATTTAAGAGCCCAGAAAAGATGCTTTTGGTTCCCTATGTCTTGCAATTCTAGTACTTTTAATCAAAATGTATTCTTGGCAGCCAGCCTAACCAAATGAAGAATCCCTGGGCCCTGATGCTTATGTTAACTGTGTTTGCTCAGCACGCAAAAAGAAGTGAGACAAGTGTCTCTCTTTTTATATCTGGATGACATTTATCGGCCCAAAATAAAAATAGCTTAAGGATGCCTCTTAAAAAAGAAGAAAAGGGCCATTTGTTATTTTAGCCTTTGAGAAGTTCTGAAGCATTTAGTTCAATATCTGTTATAAAACATAGATTTTAAACTTCCCTAGTAATGCCTTAATTGAATAGGAAGTACAAAGTTTCTATAATACTGTTCCAGATGAAGTTTTGCCTTTTGGCACACAAGCCAAAACACTTTCACTCACTTGTCTGTCCATTCATTCATTCATCCATCCATCCATCCATCCACATTCCTCTTCAATTCTCAGATAGTGAGCTTAAAGGCCCTGTCACACTGCCCAACGGATGCAAAACGAACACAACGGACGAGAAAAATGTTCCATTCGTTGTTATCCACTCTCAGAAGGGGCAAAAATTTGCATAACCGGAGAGGATAACACGGACGCGGGGAGGACGCAGGGCGGATGGAAAGCGGATGCGGAACGGAAGCCCAGTGGATGGAAAGCGGATGGGAAGCAGATGGCACATCTGCTAGGCTTCCTCGGGGCCTCAGCAAAGCGGACGCCGAACGGATGAAGCGGATGCCAAGCGGATGCACAGGGAAGCCTAGTGGATGCCGAGCATTTAATTGCGCATGCGGGGAGGATGCATTGCATCAGCCCCGCGGATATAACGGAAGCAGCTCGGAAGCAGGTCGCCATTCAGAGGAAAGACCTGCTGCCAGATGGATTGACTGCCTTGCCTGTCCTGCCTGCATGTCTGCCTGCAAGCCTTGCTGGCCAGCCCTTGCTGCCAGCCTCCCTGCCAGCCTTGTTGTCTGCCTGCCTGCCAGCCTTGCTGCCAGCCTCCCTGCCAGCCTTGCTGTTTGCCTGCCTGCCAGCCTTGCTGCCAGCCAGTCTGCCTGAACAGCCTTGGGCTGTGCCTGCCTGCCCAGCTTGGTTCATGCCTGCCTGCCAGTCTTGTTGCCGCGCTGCCTATGTGTCCAGACTTCCTGCCAGCCTGGTGCCTGCCTCCCTGCCAGCCTGCCCTGCCAGCCTTTGGTTGCCAGCCTTCCTGCAGCCTTGGTGCCTGCCTGCCTGCCAGCCTTGGTGCCTGCCTCCCAGCCAGCCTTCCTGCCAGCCTTGGTTCCTGCCAGCCTCCCTGCCAGCCAGCAACCCCAACCATGCTGAGCACAGCAAGCCTCAGCCATCTGCTGCCAGCCCTTGCAAGAGGGACAGCGGCTACCCTCCCGCCCCTGGCCCTCAGCTCTGGTTCTGCTGGGCTTCTGCAGCACGGGCTCCATCTTCTGGGGGCTGCGGGTCTGCTGCTTCTACCTTGTGGAGGAGCTGATGACAAGCACTCCAGCACCAGCCACCTCCACAGCACCTGGACCCTTCACCCCTGAGGATCCTGAGCGAACCAAGAGGAGTGCCAGAGACTCATTTTTGTTTTATAGCTTCTTGTTTTAATAAAGTCTATCTTTGATTCACACACTTGCTCATTTCTTTTTTTTTAATAAAGTCTTGCTGGAAACTTGTAGAAATGGTTTAAGCCTTTGCATGCTTGGGGATGGGTTAAGATAGCAGTTGGGATGGGCAGGGATACCTTTGGATGGGTAATAGCTGTGGGATAGATAAACCTCCAGTGCAAGCATAGTGGGACTGTATGGTCCACCCTCCAGATGCCACACCTATGGTCCTTCATTATCAATAACAATGTAAGCATTGATCCACACATTTGAACATAAACACAACTCTTTATTAAATTGCCCTGTTCATTGTAGGCCCACGCAACATACATGGCCCAATTCTCATCAGTGTGATAAGACAGGCTGAAGGAAGCATCCATTAAGCATCTATCATCCTGTCTTGCCACTCCACCGCTCCAGCTGGGGAGTTGCACCAGTGTTTCAGGAGGTTGCGCTGCTTCTTCCCTTCACGTGAGGCTCTGTTGGGGCCTTGCACATCCTCAGTGTCTATCAGGTTTCGCCCTTGCCTCCATTCTCCAGGCTCCATGTCCCCATTGCCTTGCTGGAGGTCCATGAGCCTGTTCTGCAAAGACTGGGGTAGCGGGTGCGCATGAGATTGTGCAGGATGCAGCAAGCTTCCATGATCCTCCTCACGGTCTCTGGGGCGATGCTGCATGGTGGTGAGAAGTACCTGGACCTGTTAGCCAGGATGCCAAAGGCGTTCTCCACCACCTGCCTTGCCCTGGACAGCCTGTAGTTGAAGATCCTCTCTTCACGGGTGAGGTATTTGGAGGTGTAGGGCTTCATGAGGTAGGTTGTGAGGGAGAAGGCGTCATCCCCCACGATGAAGTAGGGCACATCTTGGGTGTCATTGGGCAGGGGTTCTGGATCTGGGAAGCCCACGATGAGGTTGCGTTCAGCTCCTCCCTTGAGGTGACTGGCGTGGATACCTGGGCATCTGAAAGATGAGCCCGTTGCCTGAAGCATCGATATACATGAACTTGTAGTCAGCATCGACATGGCGAAGAGGATGATGCTGAAGAAGCCCTTGTAGTTGTGATAAGTGGACCTGAGTTGGCTGAGCTTTGCAGGCCACGTGCTTGCCATCTATGGCTCCAACGGTGTGTGGGGGAATTCCACTTCTGATACCACTGCTTCTGCAACTTTCTTCCATCCTTCTTCAGTGGAGGGGCACTGGAGGAGCTCCTCCAGGTATCTTCGATGATGGCCTGCACCACTTCTCTGACCACAATGCTGATGGTGTTGGGTGGCACCCTCCAGCCGTACTGCATGCTCCTGTAGGTGGTCCCTGAGGCCAGGTGGTGCAGAGTCAGTGCCACCTTGAGCCCAGGTTCCAGGCTGGGCCGGAAGTTGGTGTTTGCCTTGGTCAACCTGGGTGTCAGCCACTGCACAACTTCATCAAACATGGCTGGAGGCTCCTCATGAAGTTCTGGAATGCATGAGTGTCTTCGTTCCTGAGCTCCACCATCAGCTTGTTGTACAGTCCGTCCTCTGCCTCTTCTCTCCGATCCATCTTTGTCCCAGACGCTTCTTGGCCGCCTCTTTTCTTCCCGTAGTAGAGTTCACAGAACCTGTAGATGGCTTTGCACTGTTGCAGAAGGATGGTGGCTGCCAAAAGGACTGTGTTACGATCCACGGTGGACATGACTGGATGCTGTGGAAGAGGAAGTCAGATGAAGGCTGCAGAGGTCTGCACCGCAGGGCTGCTGTTCTGAAAGTGAGATCCAGATGAGTTGCGCCCCCTTTTTCTGGGCAGTATAGGTGTCCCTTTGCATCCTCTAGGCATCCTCTAGGCATCCTCTAGACATCCTTAATATCTGAGATAGGTCCCCTCTGCGAACGTTTTTTTCGTTTTACATGCTTTGTTTCTGTGCTGCATCCACTAGGCATCCGTTCTGCATCCATTCTGCGTCCGTTCCACTTCCTCCCTGTGTCCGAGCGGATGCGAGTTGGCGCGGATGCGCAGCGGGATGCCTAGCGGATATAGCGGATGCGATAATGGATACAGAACGGATGCGTAGCGGATGCAGAACGGACGAATGTGGATACATTTTTCCGTGCAAAACGTTTTGAGCAGCTCAAAACTTTCTGAGCGGATGAAACGTCAATAAACGCGATGCTGGACGGATAGAGAGGAACAAAACGGAGGCAGTGAGTACATCGCATTAACCAATGGATGGCAAGCTTTTTTGTCCGTTTTACATCCTCTTTGCATCCATTGATGCAGTGTGACAGGGGCTTAAGCTTTTATGTGGAAGAGGAAACTATTCAAGGAACTAACAAAGACAAAAAAGTTGTTGAATAAAGGAGCTCAGTGATATGTGTCCCTTAGATCCCTTATGAGGCAGTATAGGTAGTCCTTGACGTACAAGGGACTTTGGAGGTTTTCTAATCCAACCCTCTGCTTTGGCAGGAAACCCTATACCTCTTCAGACAAATGGTTATCTAATCTTGTCTTTAAAACTTCCAGAGTTGGAGCATTCACAACTTCTAGAGACAAGTTGTTCCATTGATTAATTGTTCTAACTATCAGGAAATTTCTCCTTAGTTCTAGGTTGCTTCTCTCCTTGATTAGTTTCCACCCATTGCTTCTTCTGCCCTCAGGAGCTTTGAAGAATAGCTTGACTCCCTCTTCTTTGTGGTAGTCCTCTGTGGTAGTCCCTGCTGTCATGTCTCCCCTAGTCCTTCTTTTCATTAGACTGGACATACCCAGTTCCAGCAACTGTTCCATACAGTTGCAGATTGAAACTTGCAAAGGTTTCTTTGGTACTACTGGTCAGAAAAGGCATAGGAACAGAAAGAATACAATTTGTCTGCCAGGGTTTCAAATTCCTCTACAATCGGCCCTTCCTTGCAAGTATCTGGAGAGATTCATTTTGAATGAGCATCAACATTTCTTTCTTATCTCTAAAACACTCAAGATCATCTTTCTTTACACCAGAATTAGTTAACAAAATTCAGATTGGAAACTTAGTTGTCTAAGCAATGTGATCACTAAGTGAAACCCCAACTGAGCTTATGATCCTACTTCAATTTACCTTTGTTTTACTCAGTGGTGAAGACGTAAATGCAAGGACTGGTTGCACCATTATTTTATCATCACCATTGTAACTGCAAATGGTTGCTAAATGAATCAGCTGTTAAATTAGAATTTACCTGTGCACTGTGAGGTTTTAAGGCCATATTTGGCCATCAGATCCATAGCTGTGATTCCCAGAGCTGTTCCACAAAATATAACCAATCTGTTATTTTCAATGTGACAGATAGGGATAGAGAAATCATATCTGTGCCTTATAAAGTTAAAGAATTGTTTAATCAACATACTTATTCTACAAGATTGTGGTAGATTAATTTAAATTATATTCCATTCCATTAAAAAAAATACATTTTTGCTCTCACAGTTCTTTGTTGTATTTTCCCCTTTTTTAAAAAAAAAAAGAAATTGCAGCCCTGGAACAACATTTTGACCAAATATAGCCCAGATCCTCACCCTTCATTCTTCATAGAAATTATAAATGCAATTGTTTTTATGATGGATGAGTCAATGGATAAATTATTGGATAAGCTGTTAACTTCAGTTTTTTTCTTTTAAGCAAGTCTAACAATTTTAACTGAAAAGATAGCATATCTTGGATAACCATCTCCCCCACAGAATCTTACACAGATTCATAGACACAGAGACAAACACAATGACATCATCCATGGATCCCAAATACTGGCTGACCAGATCAGTGAATTTCCACTTTATATTTCCAAAATTCTTACATAAATGATTATCAAACACAAGAAATCAGTTTTAAAATACAGCTTCTGCTAAGTACTAACAGTAAGGCTGCTTTCTGCTCCCCCAGAAGGCTGCTTTCACATCTGATGCCATTTTGCCAACAACTATGTGTTGTGACCAGTGATGGGATTCAGCCAGTTCGCACCACTTCGGGAGAACTGGTTGTTAACTTTCTGAGCAGTTTGGTGAACTGGTTGTTCGCGGGAGAAATAGGTGCTCTTTACCATTCCAGTTCTCTGAGCACCTAGCAGGGAAAACAAAAACTCTTTGCCAGATGTCACATGATTTCAAAGTTGTATTTGTAGTAAAACAATAAGCAAGCTTAGTAGTTTTAACTGGAAGTCAAGGAACAACTGAGTGGATGATCGGATATACTGTAGATACACAAATGCAAGATAAATGAATTGTTGTTGTTTTTTTTACAGAACTGTGGGAAGTTACCTCATCTCCTGAAGAATGAAATATTTTGAGAAATATTTTAAAAGGCAGGTTCAAATATTTCCCCTGAAAGAGAAATAAAAATCTTAAGGGAGACAGAAACTCAGAGCCCCAGCTCCCTTCCCCCCAGCAGATATTTTGTGCCCATTGAGAAAGACTGGGCCAGCCTATCTACAGAACAAAAGACCTTCGGTTCCAGGGTGATGGGATTAAGACATGGCCCTTTCAGGACATAATAAAATTAACCCATTACCATCTAGCAACAGAACTCACCACATTGCACAATCTCCTAAGGACATTGCATCAGCTTCCAAACTTCAACCAAACTTAACTCAGACAATCTACAGAGCCAGCTATGACCCCTACAACAGCCAATAAAATACATGTTCTTGCACAGGAACAGGAAGTTCAAGTGGAAAGCCCAATAGATGGTATAAAAGCCACCCACTCTCAACTCCATGTGGTCAACTTCTCAGAATCCATGTCATTCTGCTTCATCATTAAACCATCTTTCAAATCAGCCTCCATGTTTCCATGTTTCTTTCTCCCGGCTTGGAGCTGAACCAGATGGATATTTCTTCCAACAGAACTAACTGGAGTAATAATCTTCTCGGAGATTACTAATTCTCTAGAACGCATTGCTAGTATTCCCCTCTGTTAATTGCAGTGATTTGTACTAGCAATCTTTAAAATATGAATTTCTATGTCTATGTTTTATCTAGCCTGTGGCTCAGTTTTTGTAAATTGAAGTAAGATGGAGATTTTTGCTGTTTACTTCTGAGACCCCCCCCCAAAAAAAAAACCAGTATCATTTTGGGATACCCACCCGCCAAAAAAAAATCCATGACATCTGTATTCTCACTGCTATGGAAACTAAACACAATGCTTTAAAGCCTCTCAGAAATTCTACAGGACAGTTAACATGATTTAAGCCTATATTTAAATTTTATGAGACTCATTTTCAAAGCTAATAACCCAGTTTACTGTGCACAATATCACATGCAAATTTTATTACTGACTTGGAAAAAAACAAGACATATTCATTAGCATATCTCAGTGCATCACCCTTTTTAGCAAAAAAGGTGCACCAAGTGTAACAATGAGAGTTTTTATATTTGCTGTAAATTAAGGTTACTATCTCATTAGATAAACACATTTAAAATCAGGTTATCATTCACTTATATATCAGAAAGTTGTTTGTTCAATTGCAGCTAGTCTCATACTATAACATATGGTGAATGAAATTCTTAGTCTTATAAAATTTCAAGGTACAGGGAACTCCACTGTCTTGAAAAAAACCACAGTTTCTGTACAAGGAATGGCTTGATATATTTTGTAATTTGCTTGGAAACAGTTATGCTGCAGGCTGTTTTGTATTTAATAGTATTTACTTCTTGATTTTATTAGCCACAAAATCTGAGTGGAACTTGTGAAACAGAAATTAATTTTTGTGCAGAAGGATGTAAAACTTTAAGTTAACAGTCCACTGGATTGTTGAAAGGCAAAATAAAGTTCAACTGATAAGATAACTTCTGTTACTTTGAGATCTGTTTACTCTAAGTGGTTGATTTAGCAGCCAATGATGGTCGCACCAAGTGGTGTTAATTTAGTGGTTAACACCAATTAATGTGTTGGTTTTGTCATTTAATGTGTCATGCAGTGTCTTGTTTGCTAGTTTGTTTAAATATGTATAGCCTGTCCTGTTGTAATATGCTCTCAAGACAACCAGCAGTCAATAAAAACAATTTGAAAATCAGCACAACTTAATTAAGAGCGCAAATGTAGGAAATGCATGAAAATTACAAAAGAAGGGTGGAGTTACATTTAGTTAGGAAAATAAATCTAATGGTAAATATTGCTGTGCAATTAAATACGATTTCTTCATTTTGTAAAAAAAACATTGACTAAGCTGTGTGGTTATTTTAAATCTCCTTGAATCCTACAATATTGAGTAACTCCTTGTCCATCTCTAATACTTCATTCTTGATCACATGCTTCAGCATGTGGTAACATCTCAGTTATAGGTATTTCTGGGTAATATGGATTGTCTAGATCCATTTCAACTTGGCTCCAGAGCAGTTTATGAATTTAAATGCTTTGGTCATTTTGATGAATGGGTTGTATTGGCAACTAAACTGCGGAACTGAAAGATGCTCATTGTATTGGTCCTGGTTTGCCTGAGATGCCTAAGTGAAAGGGTTTTGGAGATGCTTTTATATAGCGTTCCCAACTTTCTTGCAAGTGGGATTCTAGAAGCTGATTCTTACAGACTTCTGTTGAATATTAGGACCATTGGCCAATGGTCAAATCAAGATTCATTTTCTTCCTTATACTCGTTAACTTATACATGACATCTTTGGGAACATTGACTCGGACTTTGGGTTGCATTATTATCTGTATAGGGATAATAGTTGATCCTTTTTTCTTCCCATGATACTGTATTGAATATTCAATAGACATTAAAATATTCACCTTTTAAATCAACCCACCCTCCTCTCCCCAACTAACAAAAAGTAATAAACTTTCTTGGTCAAATGACATTAGGCAAAAGATATACGGTATCTAGTTTAGTAGAATATTCAAGTCAAGAAACAAAGTCTTAATGCCTTACGCTCCAGAGGCATTCTTTCAAAATAAAATGGAAGTTAGCTGCAGCTGGGCACTTTTGTTTTGAAGTGTGCCAGCTGCTTCTGAAAAAGGAAAAGTGGGTTAATTGAGAGTATGCTGATGGCTGAAGATGATGATGGGAAAGATAACAGGGGACTTGGAGGAGAGAAAGGGATTCATTTTATCTTGTTCTTAGTGTGTTTTCTTATTTGTTCATCTATAATATCCAGATGCAGCTACTAATTATTTCACCATCACTGGAGTGGAGTGGAGAAATTGGTGCTTTCAAATGGTGCTTCATTTTGGTGTTGAGTAAGGTGACAATACATAGATAGATTCTTGGTTGCCCACTATCGCGCTCTCCAGTCTCAAGATGCCACCTCCAAACTGATCTTCCCTGGGGAAATATGATCCACAGCAGAAAAAAATGTTGCCAAGCCCTGATTTAAAATAAGTCTCTTTCACCTGAGTATTATGCAAATTTGCACAAACCCCAAATGGATTGTCTAATACAAAATGGTCTGAAAAGTTGTGGGTTGTGTGAAGACCGACATCATTCGTGCAAAGTGACTTCCCCTGATACATTTTAGGTTCTTGAACATCCCAATGTTTATTAAACACACACTCCAGAAAGTTGTGTGGTAAAGTATTTATTCCAGAAGATTTAACTTCTGTGTTAACCATTGCATGAGTCAAGGCTTGCCTTTTTTGCTTACTGTTTGTTTTGAAACTTGACTTATACTTTGATCTCTATGCCTACCTGAGTGTTCTGTTCAAAGAGCTTTGCTTGGTGCCCAGTTTCATGAAACATGAAGTGTGCCCAGATGATTGTGTGTTGTGCACTTTCCACAACATTTTGAATTAAAGAATAATCAAAAGTAATTGAAAATTAGTTTAGCATATTAGACTTAGGATATTTTCATCCTAGACGCATTGGATAGCTGCTGTTCTTTCATTCTGCAGAATCCCCATTAGTGATGGATAGCATCTTCTGTCTAGCATAACTCAGTCATCGTTGAACAAGGTAAATCCCGCTTCATTATTTTCATTGCAACACAAGGTGCTTTGATGATTCTAGAACATGCAGTTAATCAAAATGCTAAGTTTCTCTAGTAAGAAAAAGAATGAAAGTATTGGGAGGAAATGGGAGGATTATAAACTAAAGGCAACATTTTTTGGAGTGTTCTTTTCTCTCCTGCCTCCTCCCCAAAAATCCAAGAGAGGATGGCAATTGTATACTTAATCACATCTGATGACCCTATTTCTTGTAGTGAATCAAATTAATTTGATAATTTTGTAATCTCTTCATGTGAATCAGTACATATATACAAATGAACATATTCATCTTGGAGAAGGTATATGTGGTCACTAAGAGCTGACATCACCTTGATGGTGTATAATCAGTCAGTAAACACAGACACACATTATGTTTTTAAAGGTTAGCAACAAATTATGTGCAATAGTAGAGGAAGAGAAATATGCAATTTAAGCTGAAAAGCTTTACAAATTCAAAGTTTTATTATTTTTAAACTAGAAAAATAGAAAAATCTATCCAAGTAATTTAAGATATGTGTACATGATGGCATGCACCTTATGTTATTTAGAAGCTATGTTGCCAATATTTTTAGTATGCTTATTTTAATTGAAAAAGAATGTCCATCAATACTGGTTTCCTAGATACTGTCATCTAAGAAATATAGTTCTAACTTTAATTTTAGATTTATCCAGAATTCTGCTCATTTTACTTGGCAGGTACAGCTTAGATTAATTTATTATGCTGCTAAATAATTTTGCAAAACAATGTATTGCTAAGGGTGTGTACTATTTTCTTGAGAAAAATGATAGCATCAGGAAATGTCCCACCTCAATTTTCCTGTGTGTACACCCCTTTGTAGAGAGCCCTATCTCTTTCCTTTCCAGGCATAAGAAAAGATGTGGAGCCCTTTTTATGTAGTTGGAATTAAACAAGCTCACTTAACAAACGTTCCCCTGTCCCAGCTGACACATATTCACTCTGGCAGAGGGCCAGTGTGTGACAGCCAAAATAAGTGCTTCACAGACACAACACCCCCCAAAAGCATAAAACTGAATTGTTTTGTTTTGATATTTAAAACAACTAACAAACCACCCAAATCATGAAAAACAAATTAAAGACTTTAATATTATTGTACTACAGTCTGCTTTATGAGTTAACAGACGGAGAGATTCTTTTCTGAAATGTACAGTCTGCTTCTTCGATAAATGAAATGACAATCCCGCCTGCCTCTCCCCCCCCCCCCCCCCACTGGTTGCCTGCTGTGGCATTTTAAAGGCAGCCAAATACCCGAGGGATTTAAACAGTGTTTTTCTGTCAGGTTTCCGATGAAATTACAGAAACAAAAGTTTTCTACGCTTACATCACAGAGAACATAAAGGTACGCTTTTTTGTTTTTGGTGAGACATATGTAAAGTATTAAGAATAACGTGCGATTTGGTTTTATTCAGCAAAACAGTATTAAAATATTATTCACCATAAATATATATTAACTTCACGAAGGATAGATTATTGGATAGATATAAACACACACACACACACACACACACACACACATACACAGGGAGGGAGGGAGGGAGGAAGAGAGGGAAAAAACGTAGGAAAATCATAATTTTTAGCAATGTGGAACAATTCATCATTCCGTTCAAATTCAATATTGTTATTTGAAGGTTTCCTGTCATGAAGAACAAAAACCATGCAAATATGTTGCATTAGAATGTAGTATGCTGTCTCTTTTTTTTTTCTTTTAGTTGTTAGTGAAGTTAGTTCGGAGCGGTACATAATAAAATACATAATTGTTGCTGTTTTGTTGTAACTTCTTGTTATGTAGAACAAATCCATTTATACTGTACATCTCTAATTATCATCCCACATCCTTTTCCTGCAACCAAGCCACTGAATTCAAAGGCAACCTTTTCTATCTGCATCCTGATACTCTGAGAATAACAAAGCCCCCCCATATGTTTGTGTGTATTTGTGTGTGTGTGTGTGTGTCTCTCTCTGTACGTGTGTGCGAGAAAGAGATGGCGCTAGGATTTCTGCTGCTCAGTGTTGTGCCGCACTGTGTAGATTGTTGCCATAAATACTTCCTGACACTCTGAAAAAGAAAATGAGAAATAGTTTGTTGCATTGGAGGAAGCAAAACTGAGAGAGAGAACCAGACGCTGAGTGGTTCTCACTCTCACAGGCACAAATCCAAGTTAAAAAAAAACAACCAAAAAAAATCCGCTTTAAGGTGTCTAATTAAGGCCGCTGCTAGGTAAACAAAACTGTTTAAAACATGTTCATCATTAAAGTGTCCCTTGACAGAAGGACGAGGCAGCAGACTTGGCGACAGAAGGGAGAAGAAGAGAGGCATATGGCCCCCAGTTCTGTCCCCTGCTGACAGGCGGCCTAGCTGCAGCCCCCTTTCATGGCCGTCCTTACGCAGAGCAGATTGCAAGGGCTGAACTTTTCCATCTGCATCCAAGGCTCGTGTCCTCAACAATGTGGCAGCCATGTCGGGTTTTTTTTTCTTTTTATCCATCAAGGGGATGGGGGATGGGGAAGAGAACTAGCAAAACGAGGAGGGGATTAACAACTAATAATCACAATGCAATCCATAAGGCATTGACTCAGCTAGATTGCAGGTTATATTTTCCGGTGTGGGTTGGCCCATTCACCACTGACCTTTCTCCGGCCCCTTTCTGGTGGTTGCACAGAGCTCAAATACTGTTGTAAAAATCTAAACAGCTTAATTGCTCTGCTGTAAACCTTTGCATATCAGAGATCTGTCATTCTACTGGGAAGTGACATTCAGGGTTTGTTATAGGGCCTCAGCAATCACATCCGAGCATCTCAACCTCATGCATAGTCCCGGGCTGAATTCTCATCAGTGGCAATGATGGTTTAAAATACTATTGCAACTCAGATTTACTTAGTTTCATGTGATTTACTATCTGTGAACATCCCCATCCCTTCAGGGGTTTTGGTAGAGAGACAGAATGACGTTTTAGCTCCCTCTTGATTATCGTCATTATGGGCAACAATCTTGTTATTGCATCCTAGGGCTAGGGATGATATTTTAATCATGTTTATTTGCATTTGTCAAAATCTGAAAAATCGCACAACTGACAAGTATAGAGATATTTTTGACTGAATTACTTTCAATTCAGCCTTTTTTTCACTCTCTCAAAATGTTTAGCAAAGAGAAGCTCCCCAAATCTATTAAAGGCTCATCTTTACATTTTTGTACCCCAAGCAGTATATGTTGTGCACTTGATACTGTCCAGCTAGTATTTTCAGAATGGAAACTCCCTCGTTTCTTTCCTGTGCTCAGCAGCTGGCTTAGAGGAATATGAATTAGAAGGGGGGGAGGAGAGGGGGAGGAAAGCAAGACCAAATACTTATGTAATATCAGCAGGAGATCTACTTTGGAGATAAATGAGAAGGAGAGTTCATCAAAAGGTCCACATCATAGACTCACAGCAAAATTCATATGCCCACCCTTGAATATATAAAGGCTATTTACAGTCCAATGTGGAGTAAATGACTCTAAAACAGCAGATCATGCTGTATTAATAGATTCCTGCATTGGACCTTAGGCTAGATTAGATCACGGATGGGCAAATAATTTTCCCAAGAGGGCACAGGAGAAACTGAGACTGTTGTGGAGGGCTGAACCAATAGTGCTGTGGAAGTACCTAGGCATGTACGCATACACATATGTAAATTTTAAAAAATAGAAACCGCTTTCAAAATAAAAGCAATCCACGTGGGTTAGACAGAGACAGTCAAAGGCTTTTCAACCCACTGGGTTAAAACGTTATCTCCCATTTTTGAGTTGGTACAGAACAGGCCATCAAATTTAGTGCCTCTCATGAAAACTTCTGGCCTGTCCCCAAATAACAAATCTTCACCTTCAGAAGGTGTGTACTGTAATTCCTTTCAAAGACAAAGATGGAACTGGTACCAAACTGACAATCAACAAAAAGCAAGTGTGTCTTGCTAGGGTTTAATCAGTGCTTGTTTTAACCCTTTCAGATTCTTATACTTTCCAGGCATTAGGTTAGCATCTCCAAACAACATCTCTGATCTGGCCTGGAATGCAGATATACAACTGGGTATCATCAGTGTATTAAATTCTCATCCCCAAAGTGACAGATCTCCTGCAGAAGTTTCATGTCAATGTTAAACAGCCCAGGAGGAGTGAAAACCAAGCCTTATCAAATCCCATTTTGAAGTAACTATGTGTATGACCACTTTTCCTTTATGCATACAAACTGGAACTGATCCCTTTAGGAAAAATAAACAGAATAATTGTAATTCAGTGCCTCCAAGCTCAAACCTCAGTAGGCAGTCCACAGAGATGTCATGGTAGTGAAGGGAATCAAAATCAAAACCAATATCAAAATTTTGGGCTTGGATAATCTGCCTGTGGTCTGATTTAAGCATAGTACACAAAATTATCTGCCACAACATATTTCCTGTCAATGACTTCTTCAGCTTCAACCACAATAATACACGGGCAAACAATTGATACACACTCAAGGTAAACCGCTTCAACCTTGATTGCAGAAAATACGACTTCAGCAATAGAGTGGTCAACGCCCGGAACGCCCTACCTGATTCCGTGGTTACAGCCTCAACCCCTCACAGCTTCAAACTCAAACTGTCTATTGTAGACCTCATCCCATTCCTAAGAGATCCATAAATGGAGCGTGCATAAGCACATCAGCGTGCCTACCGTCCCTGTCTTACTGTCCCCATTTATCTGTATCTAGTTCATTTGTTCATGTTTATGTTCACACCTACACTTGTTATCTTGTACATGTTTGGCAAACAAACAAACAAACAAACAAACAAATAAATAAATAGGCTTAAAAAGATCAGGGTTGGTTCCCTCCCTCCAGGTCTCAACAAAAAGGTTAGCCCAAAGGCAACCAGTACTCTGTCAGCCTCACATCCAGATCTGAATTCGGACTGAAGTGGGCCTCTAAAAGAAGGGAAGGTGGAACATCAGCTGCTAGTTGTGTGAGAAGGCAGACTAAGAGATGGCTTCTTCTTCAGAAGGAAACCCACCACTTTAATCCAAACAGTGTTATATGAATTTTGAATGTGCCATTAGATATTAGCAATAAGAATTATTTTCTCTTACTTGATAACATTTCTTTTCAGCATATTATCAGTGAGCAGGGAAGGCATATATCAAGAAGGATTACACAGCAGGAAGAACACTTGGGTTTCCTAAATTGTTTAATCGAACCTTCCCTCCCAGTTTAGGAATCTCCCAGGTTAAAATAATTAACACAAAAATGAATCAGAAGCAGGGGTGGGATTCTACCAGTTTGCACCTGTTCTTTAGAACCAGTTGTTAACATTCTAAACAGTTTGGAGAACCAGTTGCTAGAAGAAATTACTGGCCTAATCCTGTAAGGAAGGCTGGAAGGAAACATTCTGGTGTTGCTTACAGAAACTGCCTCTCCATTAACCCTTATCACAGTCTTGGCAGGACTAGACTTCCTGTCTCAGGAACTTCTCTGGAGTTTTTTTCCCCTCCTTTGCTTGTACTTTGCTTTTGTGGAATGACCATTCAAAGTTACGATGGCACTGAAAAAAGTGACTTGTGACCATTTTTCACACTTACGACTGTTGCAGCATCCCCACAGTCATGAGAGGCCAGGCAAGGAGATGCGTGCCTCGATGTGAGTTTTATTGAGTTGGCCATGTGCAGCCAATAACATGACCACCAAGCCATGTCCACCCAGTCACATGACCCAAGCCATGCCCACCACCTAAGCCACGCCCACAGAACCAGTTCAAAAATTTGAATCCCACCCCTGATCAGAAGACATCATTTCCTAAGAGAGGACAGAGGCTGACTCTGTCATGATTGTACATGTACTATGTCTTACACCACAGGAGAATCAAAGGTCATTAGCCACTGACAACCACTTTCTTATTACATAGTGAGGGAAGCAGAAGTGTTTGAAAATACAGGAAAATTGGCAAATAAACAATAGAATTGTAGCTATCATTATTTTTGAAATAGAAGAAAAATAGAGCTGTTATACCTAAAGATAAGATCTATTTCAAAATGTGTTAAAGCAAGGCAGTAAAACATGTTCTCTCCTTGATGGAGATTTGATTTTTTTTTCTACCTTGTTGGAAGTCAGGAGCAAAGTTGATGTCAAAACACAGGAGAACGAGGGGATATGGTGGATATGAAAAGAGTTCAGGAAGCAATTTAGTGATGAAGAAGGAAAAAGCTGTGAGGGGAAAAAAGTTTGACATGCTTATTTATTTTTATTATTTTTACTCTATGCCACCCACATTTTGTGAGTTGGGTGGCCATATTTTATTAATTTATTTATTTATAGCCTGCCTTTATTAATTTTACAATTAATAAGGCAGAAAATGTATCCTCCTATTTCCCTCACAACAACAACAACCCTATGGGCTCTGGGTTGAGAGAGTATGACTGGCCCAAGACAACCAGCTGGCTTTCATGGCTAAGGTGGGACCTGAACTCTAAATTTTATAAACGAGTAAATAAAATGGCTACTTTGTAGGGTAGGTAATAACCAGAGGGAGGGCTCTGTCAATATTTCCAAAATATATTTCTGATCATAGCTACAAAACGTCACTTGTTTTCACCCTCAAGACAACTGGTTGTGAAGAATAACAGGTTCTATACATTTTGAGCCTCTTTTCAGAGGGTTTCAGAATAAGACAGAAATGGTTATCATACAATTATAGCTAATATATCCTAATGATTGAAGCAGAGGTGGTATTCAGCTGGTTCTGACCGGTTCTGGAGAACCGGTAGCAGAAATCTTGAGTAGTTCGGAGAACTGGCAGATATCGCCTGTGACTGGCCTCATCCCCATCTATTCTCTGCCTCCCAAGTCCCAGCTGATCAGCTGGGTCTTCTTTTGTTGCCCTGCACAGGAGAACAGAGCTGGAAAGCAGGTTATGGGGTGGGGAGAGAACGGGATTTTTCAGTAACCTTCCTCTGGAATGGGACTTTGCCCTAACCTTCCCCTGCCATGCCCACCAAGCCATGCCACAGAACTGGGAGTAAAAAAATTTGAATCCCACCGTTGGATTGAAGGCAAGAAAAGGACAATTCCTGGGTGGGGGGGGGAGAAGAAAGTATTTTGCAAAGTCAGAGTTGAGAGGGAAGAAAGAAGATTTTAGATAGTAATTGCGAGGGAGACCAGGGTCTAAGATTGAGTGACACATGGAAAAAGAGGCAATGCATCTGAAAAAATGGTAATACATCTGAAATGAATAGAATGTGAATGAGTCTCCCCAATCCCCAAAGGACGATACCCTTATGGATGAAGGCAATACCCTTATGCTTTAAATCTCCTTGCAAGAAGTTTTTGATTATTGCTTAACAGAGTACCTAGATGTGTACCCATCAAATATCACATAATCCTAATGGAGAAATGTGGTATATATCAACCTTTGGTGTCTTCTCAGACAGAAGCATTTTTTTGCGAGGATTCAGCTTTCTGGCTTTTCAGAGACTCCAGATCTCTGAGTTTAGAGATCTCTGAGATCTCTGAGACTCCAGTTTAAATATCCCTGCTTTCTGAAACTACTACAGGCAAACTGTTGCTCCACCAATTTTGTTCTTGTCTTTGCATTTGTGGAAAATCTTTATGTGTGTATTATTAGGAGGTATAATCTTGACTTATCAAGGTGGACTCAACCTGCCATCTTTCTGAGGTTGGTAAAAGAAGGATCCAGATTGTTGGAAACAATATGCAAATGACACTTACATTGTCAGAGGATGCTGTAAAGCACTATGAGGTAGAATACAAGTCTAAACACTATTGCTATGTGTAAATGTGCATGTGCATGTGTGTGTCTCAGTGGTGGGGTTCAAACAATTTACTACTGGTTCTGTGAGCATGGCTTTGTGAGCGTGGTGTGGCTTGATGGGCAGGGCAGGGAAAGGATACTGCAAAATCTCATTCCCTCCCAACCCCACTAACCTGCTTTCCAGCTCCGTTCTCCTGTGCAGGGCAACAAAAGAAGACCCAGCCAATTAGCTGGGACTTGGGAGGCAGAGAATAGATGGGAGCAGGGCCAGTCAGAGGTGGTATTTGTCAGTTCTCTGAATTACTGAAAATTTCCATTGCCAGTTCTCCAGAACTGGTCAGAACCTGCTGAATACCACCTCTGATGTGTCTGTATACAACATGGAAAGAACCTGCTTTACCTTGAATCAGGTCATTGATTCATTTGTATGAAACAGTATTGCACTATGCTTTGGTTTATAATGATATTATCCATAAATATGAGCAATAATTTTGTTTGTCTGGTTTTACTTTACTATGTGGTATAAATCAAGCAAATAGTAAGGCATGATTTCTATCTTAATGTGATATGCAACTCCAAGATTTCTTTCTTGATATTTTGATAACAGATTATATATCTGATTGAATGGTAATCATCTGCTTTATCACATCATCTATGACATTGTCTCTTGTACTATCTATCCAGCAGGAGGATATTGCACCAATGTGCTTGAGCACCTTTACATAAAGTGCATGAACGTGACAATAACCATGGCAACATGGAATTCCTAAGAAACATTTATGATCGATTTCCAAAATTTCCATCAACTGCAACTTTCAAAAGGAGAAAACAGGGATGAAATCAGAGAGTTTATTTATTAGATTTTTATCCCATATTTATAAATAACTCAAGGTAGTGAACATACATGATGCTTCTTCCTCTTTCTATTTTCCCCAAAACAACAACCCGATGAAGTAGGTTGGGCTGATAGCAGGGGAAGGATGCTACCAGCATAACAACTGGTTTGGTGATTGCACACTTTGCATGCTTTGCACGCATGTGCTGAAATTAAACTAAAACCCCTGTACCTCTCAGCCATGCCAAACAGCTGAGAGGATAAAAAGGATCGAGGAGCATGGGCAGGTGGGAGGGCCCAACTGTAGATCATCAGAGCAAGTCCAGTCGAACTGGTTCTCTGACACTGCTCTTCGGAGCTACTGGTATGCCCAAACCAGTCCGAACTGGTAGCATTCCACCTTTGGTTGATAGCGACTTATCCAAATCATCCAGCTGGCTTTCATGCCTAAAGCAGGACTTGAATTCATTAGTCTCCTGGTTTCTAGCTCAGCACCTCAGTCACAACACCAAACTGGCTATCATCTGTCTTGTCTTGTCTTATCTTATCATCTTTTTCCATCTATCTATCTATCTATCTATCTATCTATCTATCTATCTATCTATCTATCTATCTACTATCTATCTATCTATCATCAAATCTATCTATCCCCATTAGAATACTGCTTCTCATTTTTCAAAAAAATTCCATTGAAGAACAAATGTAAGAAAGATGTCAGTAAACATTAAGAATTACTGTGTACAATCAGAAAATAAACTAGCAAACTTGAAATGTGAGGTTTCCAAAATATACCTGCAGACTTTCACATCAACCTAAACAGATATTAAACCATTTTATCAATTTATCTATAAGATGTCATTTCACTGAGTTGGTGTTTAAAGAGAAGTAAACGATTGTAAATTTTTATACTACGGTAAAAAAAACAAGGTGTGGACACAACATTTTTAAAATTCCTTTCCTGGAGAAATTTGGGAAATTGTGGAAAGCTTAATGATATATATACAAACAAGCAAAATAAACTTTTATCAAATATAGAAGCTTCAGATTGTAGCTCTAAATGGCTCTAAATTGATGAAATACTTTGGGGTATGATTTATACATCAAATAAAAACAAAATATGAAATTCAGCTGATTTGGGATAATTGTTAAACCATATCACGGTTATATTCTAAACATCTTTGTTTACTACCTTTCTAAAGAAAAAACATCCAAATGCTGTATTTTGGACAGATGGAAGTGTAGGTGGCATTGAGTTCTAATCTTAGATAGATGCCTTTCACCCTCTCCATTACTTGCCCCATCCCTCCCTATCTTACAATTGCCCAGTTAAAAGGTCATATTACTGGAGCTCTACCAATAATTAACTGATGACTGATTTCATCAGTTAAAAACAGGTTGGCATCCATTTGAAATTTTCCAAGTCCTTTGATATGGGAAGAAAAGGGACAGCAATATATAACCAATCAAAGCCTTGGCCTCAATAAATGGCTTGTCTATTGCACAAAGGTGCAAACTAACAATAATGAAGTTCTCCAACTTCCCTATTAACATGCCACATTTACTTCAACTCCTTTGTATTTCATCAAACAGTTTAGAAAACACCCAACATAAAATATCTTCATAATTAGAATCATATATTTGACCATTTAACGTGTGCACCATAATGTACCATTAGTTACACAAATAACTAATAATTTGCTAATGACAATATTATGTTAAGTCAGTTTAGGGGCAATTAAAGTGAATGATATTTACATATGCCTAATGAATCACCATCGATGGCAGATTAAGAGATTCTAATGAATATTCATCCAGACATTCACAACCGGCTCCACAGTTTATAAACTGAATTATGGTTGATTTGCCCTTTTAAAAATGAATATGTGAGTATCTTCTGCATGGGAAGAATGAACAATTGGGGCTGATTGTAAAAATGTTTAAAGCAATGTACTGGTCAGGACACAAAACATTTTTATGCACTCTCATACCCCTGAGCTGCTCAGCTCTTTTTATACCACACATCAGTATTGATGAACTATCTCCATTTCATTCGGGACCATGACATGAAATATAGAAATTGTTTTGTGTGGAATTAAATGCAGTCAGAAAGTTTTATGCATCCTCACTAAAAAAGAAATAATTACAGGTAGCTGCCCAGTAGCTAGCAGCGATTATAGCAATCCCACATGATGACTGTCTACATTAAGCAAAGCAGGAGGGGAACATATTTGGGCCTGATCCATCACCTCTCTGAAATTATTACCACAGCCATTCCCATTTCATTAGGATAGTAAAGATGGAAAGAACTCAAAAAGGTCCACAAGGATATAATGAACTGGAAGGAAAGATTGGGTCCTTGTAACTTTATTTGTCCTGCATTACAATAATCTGGACTACTAATTGGGTAGGTGGAGGAAAGCATGGACCAAACTGGATGTCAAATATCCTTCGAGAACAGAGTACATGAACAAAGGTTCCAAGGCTATTCTCAGCCTTAAAAGGCTTAAAAGACTGTTTCTTTTCCATAATTTATTACAATAGAAGGGGAAAATAAAGAAAAACGTGACTGGAGGAAGGTCACCATATTGATTGCATTAATTTAAACCGTGCAGATGAAATTAAATTTAGTTTTTATACTGGCTCAACACACTACTTTATGAAATGTGGTCCATGAAATGCCACTGAAATGTCAAATGTAGCATTTAACCATAAAAAATTCCATTTTCTGTGGGATTGCAGTAGAGAGGAGAGATTGCTACAAAAATAGGAAATGGAGAATCAGAGTTGGTAAGGATTCTTGCCTGGAGTAATGCCCCAATAGATTGTTGCTCTACCCATAATTCTGGATGGACACTAACATGGGGGTTGCTGCTTTAAAAGATGTTCAGTTGCCATTTCATTTTGTATCTTAATCTGTCACTTCTTTCATGTCCATCACTGGTGCTATCTGAAGATTGACATTGTTGCTTGCCAAGGTTGTTCCACCAGTTCCTTTATCATGTAAGTTATGAAGCTGTGGCAAAATTACTGAGAGAGTAGAATATTTTTAGCTCAGGGTTGAAATGAGGGGTCCTTTGTGCTCTCTGAGCTTGATTGTTTTCTTGTAGATGTTTCATTACCCAAACTAGGTAACATCGTCATGCTAGAAGATATGAGAATTTTCATGGTCAAGGAGTAGCAAAGAAGGGGTCTCATCTTTTCTCTGTTCAATGTCAACTAATTAGAGTTTAGGCCGGATGGAAACTTGGTCATGCCACACACTTCTTTTTTTGGATTTTGTTCCACTAACATACTTTTCACATCTTTTACCTCTCTGCTGTGCTGTAAAGTGGCATCTCCTTACTAATATAACTCCTTTCTAACACAGATTATCCAGCTATTTCAGGTTAATTGCATCTCTACAGCAATATAAATTATTTTATTACAATGATTTCAGTGTGGCCTCATTAAAATATTCTGTTTTTACCTTGTCCTTTTTAGTTTAGCCATGGTTAATCATGATTTTAGCCAGGCTTAACCATGGTTAAACAACACAAACTTGTTATGCTCATTTTTAAATGGATCTAGCCAAAGAAAAAGTTGAATTGTCAGGAAATGGTAAATTGTTAAGATTACCTGAAGTCTATTGTCTTACAGCAAAATCCTTAGTAGCAAAACTTCAGTACCTTGTCTTACTCTTATTCCCTTATGCCTCCTTATCATTTATCCATGCAGGAATAACCTTACCCTAGGTGACCCAAGCCCTTTCCCCCACAGCTAAATAATGTTTTCCCAAATAACAGTTTGAGTTCTGAAATAAAATCTCATTTTCAATATGCGAACTCACGCGCTGTAAAAATCAGCTATGAAGAATCCTAGATTTACTTATGACTATATCATATACCACAGTGTAGTATAGCTCGAATACATTTTCATGGCACAACTGCACAGTTGTAACCCAATTCTACACAGATATATGTGGAAGCAAATGTTTCTGATTTTGTTAAGACCAGAATGCATACATTTCCTTTTTTTTTAAGTAGTTTTAAGTTTTAAGTAGGTAAAAAGTAGATTTTGCCCAAAATAAAATGACCCATGTCATACAATCCAATAATAGGGATTCTCTTTGTCTCTCTGTGTGTCTGTCTGTCTATGTCTGTCTCTGTCTCTGTCTCTGTCTCTCTGTCTCTCTCTCACATACACACACAGATACACAGAGGTGAGTGGGGAGATAATGAAGTGAATAAAGTGAAGAACCTTATTACAGAAATGAATGTGTAGCATTCAAATGAATGTTGGAAATGTAAAAGTAAAAAAGGAACCTTTTATTATTTATGGTGGACATGTGATAAAGTAAATAAATTTTGGAATAAGATTCATATTTTAATACAGAAAATTCTTAAAACAAAGACAAAGATGAAACCAGAAACTTTTCTTTTGGGGTTAATGGAAAAAGACTTGGAAAAAATTGGAACTTTGATTTTATATAGGTTGACTACTGTACACACAAAAATGAAATGACATTTCAATTCCTACCATGGACGAATGGCTACAGAAGTTGATGGAATTGGCAGTGATGGCTAAAGTGACCGTTTTGATCAAAGAAAAAAATATAAGTTTTTTTGTTGCTAAATGGAGACTGCTTCTGGACTTTGTGCTTGAGGTGGAAATAAAGGAAACTTTGATTTTAGGTTTTCCTGCTTAGACTGATGTGTTGTTATAGAAACGGCTAGTTTATACTATTATGGAAAAGTAAAAAGTAGAGGTTCAATGTTAATGCTTTATTCTACTGCACCAGAGTCAGAAGTCAATGCTTTTTTTTTTTCTTTTTCCCCTCTCCCCTCACTTTTCTTTCCCCTTTTCCTCCCTACTGTGTCTTCATTTGCTTTTGTATTTTTGTATTTTATTCTATAATCTAATAAAATGTTTAAATACTGGGGGAAATAAACAAACAAACAGAAATGAACATGTAGCAGTGCTCAACCATTAAACCATTTACAGAGTACAGAGAAATCTCCAAAACAATGGGGACTTTTTCACCATCATTTTTTAAAAATTACTTTTATATATAATAGAATCTCTCCAAATTATAATTTGCTCATTCTTTGTTTCTGGCATTTTTGCATATCTGAAAAAATTGTTAGCATTGATCAAGAAAGAAATGCAAAGAACAGAAGTTTAAAAATCTTTATGACGTATTAAAGATGAGGTTTATCCTAAAGATGTTGGGGTTTTACTGAACCAACATTTCTCTTCTTCTGATGATCTGTTGCAATATAACTTTAAAAGTGAACACTTGACTAATAGACCAGAGAATCAAAGTAAAAATTTCATTAATAAACCAAACTGAAGTACAATCATATTGAAAGTAATGATGGTCACAATTAAACATTTTAAAGGATCTTTCTGATTCATGGTTTAAAATGACCCAAAATACTGACACATGTATAAAAACAATGTTACAATATTAGTATATCAAAATATAAAAAAGAATAGGTAGCAGGTATGCTTAACTACTGGGAGGGCACTGCATTTCCAAAAATGACACTCATAGTGGAAATGGCAATACACAAACCAGAAGGCAAAGAAGTGAAAAATCCTTTTTTTTTTTTTTACTCAAGCATAAAGGAACAGTAACTTCTGTACCCCAGAATACAAATGGAATCTCTTTTCTGTTTGCAATATCAGAAGTCCGACTGATGAAATATCAGAGAAAATTAACTTGGCCACAAAAATGGTTTCGGGCAACGAAGGGTGTAAGCTTCGGTTCCAATCAGACGTTTGTCCTTGTACGGTACCACAAAATGCCAACTTCACAGAAGGCAAAACAGCCATTAGCACAAAGAAAAAAGCAAATCACACAGGCAAATTGGCCAAAGACCCAGATGAAAACAGACAGACAGAACATCCTAGCATCATTTCTCGCCCAGTTGTTGTTACTGGTTTTTTTAAAGATAAAATGTCCATTTATTTAAATAATTTAAAAAGGGAAATATAAAAAACAGTAACAGCAATTATATACAGGTAGATCACTAAGAAGTCTTTAAAAAAATTATTGTTTTGTGTGTGTGTGTGTGTGTGTGGGTTTGGTGAGCAATGGCACATGTTTCAAAGGAAAGCATTCATGTGTACCTACTGCCCTTTAGGAATCATGCAAACAATTGTAGTTTTCTAGGTGAGGAGAGTGGTTCTTAGAAAGGATGAGTAAGTTTGTGTTTGGAGGCTGATCATCCGTCTTTATCTTATGTTCAGGATAAACAACATGTAAAGCTGATGCTTTGTGATAGGACACCTCTTCTTTTTTTAAAAAAAATAGAATAAAAGTTTGCTCATGGTTTGCTAAAATCAGAGGGTTAATTACGTGGGTGCTCTGGATAAGTCCCCTTTAAGCTCTCGATAACCTGATGTTTCTGAAATGATATTGGCCTGTTGGGCGTGCATTTCAATATGCATTGGCTTCTGCAGGAGCCGTGATTCCAGGAATCACTTACGTGCAATTGTTCATCCAAAGGCTTCTGTCCTGCACTAAACATGCAAATCTCTGCAAGAGAATGGCATCATCCTGAGCACTGCTGGCAGGGATATGGATTAATTGGAGTGTTAGTGACTGCTCTTGGATATGTAACAGTTCAGCAGAGGCTAGTGGTGCTCAGGAAGGGAGAAGAGGAGGAGGAGGAGGAGGAGGAGGAGGAGGAAGAGGAAAAAAAACTACTTATTATGTTCTCATTGTCAATTCTGGAACATGCATGGTATCTGACCCAATATTTAAGATCAGGTGGGCATCACTGGACACAAACAATATTGATTGCATATGGAACATATGTATAGCAGACTAACACACCCACTCTTTGTAGGGATCACAACTATTAAAGTCATTTGTGCCCTTCTCCATCTTTCTTAGCTCTTTGAGAGTGGATTGAAAGAAAGTCATAGCTTAGTGATAAAGATCCTGATTTACCTGCAGAAGACCTGAAGGCCCAGTTCCACTGCACTTACGGATGCAAAGAGGATGTAAAACGTTAAAAAAGCATGCCATCCGTTGGAAAATTGCATCCGTTGTGTACTCATTGCATACATGTTTCATAGCTGCTATCCGTCGAGCATCTAGCTCTACTGAGATTTCATCCGTGCCAAGAAGTTTTTGAGCTGCACAAAACTTTGGAACCGGATGGAACTTTCCACTGTGTACGATGTAAATCCGTGACATACAAGCAACAAATGTTCTATGTCCATTTATCATCCGTTAAACATCCGCTGTATCCTCTCTGCATCCCCGGCATCCCCTCAACTCACATCCGCTGCAGCTGAAAACGGAAAGAGGGAGGAAAGAAAAGGTACATGGAACTCTTACACAGCGTTAGTAGCACAGAAATAGAAAGGATGCACAGTGAACGGTTTGCATCCAATATACAATCTGCGCGGCATCCCCTTTCTTCTTTAGGCATATGTGATGCATCCGCTCATCTGCTTGTGTCCACTTTGCATATCTCCCCCGAACCCCTTTGGAGGTGTCATCCCCTTCCATCCGCTTTCATCTGCTAGGCTTCCTGTGAACATCCATTTAACATCCCGCTACCATACTATCCCACATCCGTTCTTTTCCATTCTGTTTATGCAAATTTTCACCACTTTTTGGAGCGGATGACAATGGATGGAGCCACCGCTGAAATTTTGCTTGTCTGCTGTGTCCTTTATGCATACGTTTTGCGTCCGTCAGCCAGTGGGACCGGGCCTTTAATCTTCAGCCTCTCCAAGGAAGACAGAACAATTGTGGTTTGAAAGCCTGGAAAGCAGGCTATGTATAAATCAGGCAAAGCTTAATCCAGATTTGTGAGATTGTATCTAAAGGAGTTGGGAGATCCAGTCCAATTTAAAATTCTGAATCAGGCTGTCAAACAAATCTGAACTAGATTGTGTAATCAGATTCAAAAACTCCATCCCATTCAGAAAAAAACTGAATGGATGTGCAATCTAATCTTGATCCTGTTCAGTCCGAGGAGCTGAACTGACTTGAGGATTTGATCCAAAAGAACAATCCAATTTGGAGATTGGGTTTAGCTCTCCTTTAAATGAATTTTCACACTCAGAAAGCCTTGGTTAGGCAGTCTTGAGAACTCCGAAGGACCAACTGCATATCACAAAGCAGTTTCTTCTGTTTGCATGTGCTAATGCTTTTAAAGGCAAGGAAGGAAGCTCGTAACCCTCATATCATCTGTGCTAAGGCTTCTGACTGGTCAGTGTGGGAAACAGGATGCTGGATCCTTGGTTTAATCCAGCAGAGCTCTTATGGTATGTTCAAAATGATGCCTTTCCTTGGCAAGTCGCTTTCTTTGGGTTCATTGATTATAACATCCCTCTGCTGCTTGGCAACTCATTCCTGACAGGATGGCGGTAACATTTGTTAAGAGACAAGGCTTCTTTCCAAGGGTCCAATTCCATATCCCTCCAAGTTCCCAGGAACAAATGAGAAGACAGATAGGCGGTTAATGAACCTCAGTGTAACCTGTGTGGAATAATCTTTCCACTAATCTCCAAACTTCTTTTCTTATCAGCCGAAGCAGCAGCAGGACTTAAGTCTCTTGTTTACACTTTATTAGCTACAGATTGTAAATGTTTTATGAGACGCTGAGCTTGCAGCATTACTATTTTATTAGAACATTGAATATCTTGGGTTCACTGTCATCTTGCTGGCAAGCTCCATTATAGGGAGGGGGTTGGGAATTACCTACTGTATTTGCTTCACATGAGTGACAGTTCAGTAACTTGAAAGATTTGTATTGGTTTTCTAATTACTTTCCCCCTCCCCCAATTCAGGTAAATGGGGAAAATGCAGGTTTGAAAATGCACACATCTGGACTCAGTTGTTGCAAGGTGACATTCTCCAAGTTGGTGTACTCCAGATGTGCATTCCCCAGCTCTACAGCAAAGCTAACAGATCTGGTCTGCAGTATCCAGTTGACCATTAGGTGGCAGCAAAGACATAGAGAAAACTTCATCACTGCAACTATTGTAATTCTTGATTTTTTGCAGGCATCTAACACTGCATTTCAGCCAGTGGGTTAGTTGAAGATGTGGGAATACAAAGGCCAATGGAGAATGGCAGCAGGAAGACTGTGATATAATTCTTCTGAATCCAGCAGTATTTTTCTGCCAACCTTAGGAACCATGGTGCTATTTGTTTCAGATGAAGGCAAATGGGTTCTGACTCTGCTGATAGTCCAGATCTGCACCAGCGGCTTACAGCTTTTTTAACATTATCTACTCATCCATGGTTCTAACAGTAATAGAAAAAAAATGAACTTTTCCATAATCCATAATGTACACCGTCCAATTTCCTTGCTGTGTCAGCCTAGAATATATCCAGCTGAAATTAATCCTGGAGATTTTTCCTTCTTCACAATAGTAAATTGTGCCTGTGTCACTTTTGTTGGTGTGTACAGAATCCATATTCCTCCAAAAGTCAGGACCAGAAACCCCCCCCCAAAAAAAAACACAGTTAATTGATTTAACTGAATGACTGATTAAAATTAATTGCCTGCCAAACAAAATGCCCCATTTATAAAATTATTTGATCTTCCATCTGTATATGCTGTTCTCTCTCATGTACACAAATCACTGTCACATAATCCCGGTGTCTTCACTTGTGCGTCCACATGCCCACACATGCACCAACCATCCAGGAGAAGCAGTCAAAGGAACGTGAGGGGGAAATTAGAGGTGGGGAGGAAAGATAAAAGTAGAAACACAGCAGAATAGAGTTGAAGGAAGAGAGATAACTGGAAAGGAAAAGATTGAAAAAAAGAGAGGGTAGCTCTCTTTAGGCATTGCAAAAAAAGTTAGATTCACAAGTCAAGAAGCCTCTTCCACCAGTTAAGGTTGGGCAGTCCCTGTTTTTCAACAGCAGTGTCTATATCATTTTGCACCTTACCTCTCTTGTCTCCTTATTCTTAGTAATATAAGCAAATGTAAGAAGCAAATGTAAGCATATTTCCCAGTATTTCCTTTTACATACACCATTAGAAATACAGATACATTATTCATGTTAAACAGCTGCTATATGTCTATGCTGACAGAGATTTCCACCACTACCCATGCTTTCTTTTTGTTAGAAAGTTGGTTCCAAGTGTCCAGAATAAAAGGTAACTTTTATTTTATTTTATTTTTTACACATTATATTTTTCCTATGCCAATGTCTGTTTTTGTGTTACAATAAACTAAAATCACAAAATAAAGGTGAATGACAGCATCTTAAAGCAGGGGTCCCCAACCACCAGGCCCCGGACCGGTACCAGTACCGGTCCGTGGATCATTTTGTACCGGGCCGCAAAGAATGAATAATCGTGATTAAAATATATATAAAAATATGTTTTTAGTAAAGAAATAGTAAAGAAGCCCTTTACTATTGGGGAAGAATTGATTTTGCAGATCCTTGAAAAAGTGCTTCTGCGTGAAACTGGTGCCTGGTACAAAAAAGGTTGGGGACCACTGTCTTAAAGCACCCTTAAGAAGACTGTAAATTTCTATTATTGACTGATTGATTACCTTCCCTCCTTTTATCTTGCTGCTCAAGAGAGCACATGGAGCTTTCTCAACAATAATGCTATAAATAGACTCATACTCAGATCCACACTGGTACCTGGCTTTGCCATTTCATATCTAGCTTTCTTCTATGCCAGGATTTTATAAATTGCAATTTTGTAATAAATTTACATGTATATCAGGATATATTTAACACCAGATAAGCTATCCAAGATGTATAAAGGCATGTCAAATGAATGTTGGAAGAATAGAAATGAAGAAGGGTCTTTTTATCATCTATGGTGGACATGTGATAAAGAAAAAAAAATCACACTCTAATATAGAAAATCCTGAAATTTGAGACAAAAATGAAACCAGACCGTTTCCTTTTGAGACTAATGGAAAAAGAACTGGAAAAAAAATTAGAACTTTGTTACTATATATATTGACAGCAGCAAGACTATTGTATGCACAAAAATGGAAAGACACTTTGATATCTACCATAGAAGAATGGTTGCAGAAGTTGATGGAGTTGGCTGAAATGGCAAAACTGACTACTCTGATTAAAGAAAAGAACATAAGTACTTTTGTTTCCACATGGAAACCATTTCTGAATTTCATGCTTGATGTAAAAAAGAATGCAACTTTGATTTTCAGTTTTATGGATTAAATTGATAGATCTTTATAGAAATGCCTTGTTCATATTATTATGGAAAAACAAAAGGCTGTGATTTTATGTTAATGCCTTATTCTACAGCAGCAGAGAGTTGGAAGTCAATGCTTCTTTTTCTTTTCTTTTTCCTACCTTTCCTCACTTCTCTTTCCCCTTTCCCCTCCCACTCCCTGCTGTTCTATTTACTTTTGTATTTTGCATTTTATAGCGTAATAACAACTATCTGAAAAGAATATATCTGAATAACAAAGTAGCCACCTATAGTTGGAAGAGTAATTTTAGGGTGCTATTGTCACATTTCCAGCTTCTTGGCATTAATGTGGATCAATATCTCTGTCCCCCACACATATAATTGAAAGCACCAAAACTGTCCACCTCCACTGAACAAAAATGCATACCTTCATTTCTATATATCATCTAACAGTCAGTCACATAGACTGGGAGAATCACCTCTTTGTCATTGATAAAACAGATGGCTTAAACATATTAAGGAATCAGACAATCTACAGCAATCAACTTGCTTAAATTTCCATTTTTCTCTATTGATAAATAAACTGTGTTGTACACATACCATGATTTACACGGCTAGTTTTGATAAGCATATGAGAGCCGTGTGTTTGCGCATATTTCCCCCTTATTTCCTTTTGCATATAACATTTAAGATACAGGTACATATAATGCATGTTAAGCAGCTGCTATATGTCTACACTGACAGAGATTTTTTTTTTCCTTTGCTCTTTCTTTTGTTTTAAGATACTCGGTACCAAGTCTCCAGAATGAAAGATAAGTGTGCTAACATTGTACACATTATAATTTTCTCGTACAAATATCTGTGTTTCTATTGCAATAAATTAAAATCACAAAATAAAGGTGAATGGCAGCATTTCAAAATGCCCATAAGAAGACCACATTTCTATTATTGAAAGATTAATTACATCTATCTTTTCCCTTTTACCCTGGGGATTCAAACTTGTTGAGCTTTCTCAACAATAATGCTATAAACTCGGTTGGTGGAAAGATAGTAAATGGATCCAAATAATCAGTCAGCTTTCACTGCTAAGTGTGCATTTATATTGACTATCACTAACAATTTCAATACTAGTTCAGCTGTTTAACCTTTTAAACTTGTTCATATAAAGCCAGCCTGTTTACTTCTGAGATGCACTGTTTTCTTTTCATTCACTTATCTTATTTTAGAAACGATTTCTGCCCATTCCCAATAGGGCAGATTACAAAAGAGTACAGACAATCTTCATTTAGCGACCAAGTTTGGACTGGCTATTCAGACTCAGTTATTGAGCAAAACAGTTCCTAAGAGAAACCACTTAATACCCTCATCTCATCTTTGCTTTGCTTTATAGGTTATAAATGCAGGGATTCATTGCAAAGTTGCTTTTTCATCACCATTGTAAAGTCAACCAATCATCAAAGAAGAACTACCTGTAACAGAAGTACAACCAATATAAACCAAGACTATAAATCAGAAGCATCAATAAAATAAATAAATAAAAATGTAAAAAGCTGTTTGGCAAAAGCATGTGATTCAGTGGTGGAGTATATTCTCATGCAGTGTTGTCCAGATTTGATGGCCTCCAAAATGATTCAATGCATCATCTAATAGCCATGATGGTTGAGGATTACAGGAATTGTAGAAGGATCCATTCTGAGATTCTTATGTTTAGCAAGGCCATTCGAAAGAATAATTGCAAAGAAATAAGACATTGTGAAAGTCAGTTTTCTCCCACAGGATCCCTAATTATAAGATTTGGATACTGTTAAAAGAGAAAACAAGATTCTCGGTATGTGTTCAAAGTCTGTGCTATTTTGAAGAAAATTCAGACATTATATAAAGGTTTATACGGCTAAGTCCACATAAATTTTCACTGTTTTCAAATATTTGTAGGTAAATGGCCACAGTTACTCTGAAAGGTTCCCATTTTAATTTATTTATTTTTTTTTATAAAAATCCACTGTAAACAGATCCTATCACTCCTGGGAGAATGGTGAATTTGCAGTATTCTCAGCAGATGAACCAGCAAAAAGAAAAGAAAAAAATGCAGCTGACTTTGCTGTCCTATACTGCCCTCTCCTGGTTACCGTCAAATATAATGGTAAGAGCTGGGTTCTCAAAATAGTTCTTAATTTTTATGTCAGGAATCTTTTCCTATGTCTTTTAATAAAATTTGTTAGTCAGAGAAGGTGATACCATACTTCAGGTTTTTTACTACCATAGATTTAATACAACAGTTCCTACAATGAATTACAGCTAAAAAGAAGATCGTTTTCAATTAATTAATCGCATATGGTTTCAAAATTGTTGGAAAAATATTTAAATACTATAGCTATAAGCAGCCTTAATTTCCTTCACTTGGCTTAAACTTCAGAATAGAGCTTTTGGGATATAACATGAAATATATAAAATAACTACAAGGTAGCTTTTTCCCCCTCGGTTTCCATAGCTATTTCTTTTATTCCTTCAGAAATAAATGTAAAACTCTTTTTTAATGTTGAGATTTTAGCTTTTGTGTTTCATGTTATTTATGTTTGATGCTTTTATAAATTGCTCTTAGTCTACTTTTCCAGCATTATTAAAGGAATGAACAAAGAATGCAAATTATAAAATATTTTACAAATTTTGGCTGGGCAATGACTTTGTGTGCCTAAACTGGAGGGAAGACATAAAAAGACAGACTTGAGAGAACAGAATTGGAGAAAAATTCTCACTTGATGTTGAAGAGAAGAACTTTGCATGACTAAACCCTGAAGGTGGAATGGAGGAAGAGGAGTGGGGGAGGAGAGGGGAGCAACAGCAACAGGACGCACATACTCAGGATGTTTGTGGGAGAGATTCAGGTGCAAAGAATGAGGATCACACATTAGTTCCCGTTAAGATTTATTGCTGAAACCTATTCACAAGAATTTAGTCAACTAATGGCTAGAATTAAATTGATTAGAGTTAACTGAATTCAAGGGGGGGTGGATTTTGATCACCTGTGGCAACGTACCATGTTTCCCCCCAAAATATAGATTATATTAAGATATAATTTTTGCTCCAAAAGATGCATTAGGGCTTATTTTTCAGTTAGGTCTTATTTTGGGGGAAATACAGTATTAAATACATCAATCTGGCTAACAATGTTAACTGGGGTTTATTTTTGGGGTAGGGCTTATATAACGAGCATCCTGGAAAATTACCTTTCATAACTCCCCCAGGCTCTATCTCTTTTTCTCCTATAGGGAGAAAGCCCTTCCAAGATGGTAACCATGATCATGTGATTAAAGTTCCACCCCCTTTAATGTACAACATACGTACAAAGAAGGCAACATTCCAATTGTGTGGCAGTAGTGATTATCTTACCTTTTTTGACAAATGTGTACACATTTCCCACTCTCTACAAACCCCTGCATAGACTGAAGCCATTTAAACTTGTAGGATGCCCTGTAAGTTTCAGGTCACACATGTCAGATAAATTCTGCCATTTACAATCTACTCGTCCAATTTATAGCAATTTATTTTAATTTAATTTAAAAAAAAAAACCTGTAAAATGGTATCTAAAAATAATCGAATGATGACAAAGGGCATATAAAAGAGAAAATGATTTCCTGAAGGAAGTGCCCATGTTTTTTGCTCTGTCATACATTTGAGTAATATCTGATTGACAGACTGACTGACTGATTATGTGCTATCACATAATCAATTCATTATTTTTTACTCCTGGACCAACCATATAGACCAGGGCTGTCAAACTCTCAGGCCACAGGCCGGATACATCACATGTTGGCCATGCCCAGTTTAGCAAAGGGAGGGAAAGTCCCAAAACATTACGTGATACTACCATGATGACATGAGTTTGACACCCTTGATATAGGCTAACCATTGTTTCTTCATGCTAACCTGGCTTTTCAGGTCTCTGAGTAACATTTAATGAGCCTTAAATGAAGTTCATAGGTTCAGTGTAGGTTCATTACTTTGCTTCAGTTACAAAGAAGCAAACTTCTACAATTACTGCATAGAATATTGTTATGTAAGAGTCATGGGTATTTACTAGAATTCTGTGATATAATTCATGATAACTCATGCAATTTCTCCCTTTTCCCTGATATTTTTAATAGTCACCCTATAATGGACTTAATATCATTTACTCATTTCAGTTGGTGGGGGGAGCAAGACACCATTAAATTAAATTGCCACATTTCATAAACTAACTTATTCTTATGCCTTCTTTCAATAAAACATTTTTATTCATTTCCTTAGATCAATTTCAGAATTCCAGTCCTAAAGTTAAGTAATAAACTAGTACAGCCTGTAAGATTTAATTAGTGATCTGCTTCTGGCCAAATTAATGAACAATTTCTGAAGTAATTATTAATTGATTAGAATATTTCTATCTGCTTTTTCTATTTTAAAGAAAAAAATACTCACAACAGCCCACATCAATATTTGAAAATAATCAAACATAAAACATTTAAATTCCTTGTTAATTTATATTACTCTGAATAATTTAGTGTTAATCAGAAAACTTACAGATAAGTTTTAAAAGACTAGTTTCACATCTACAATCTGCCATTGTGTGAACTGATCATTGACTCCTATCTTATGCTTTCAAGTTGTGTAGGGTTTTTTTTAAGTCAATTATTAATCCATATGGGATGGTTGGTAACCCATGAACCTCAGACCACATACGGTTTTGACCCCAAAAAATGAAATAAAAATAAAAATGTGTAATCATGGAAGACTCCTTAATAATGTTTCCCTTTTTTTAACTTTTCTTTCTGTCCAGTTAATCAGTCTGATCAAAATACTTGGCTGATTTCCCAGTGCTAATAGAGAAGTCCAGATCTCCAGTGACTCTGCTTGAAATAGTTGAGTTATACAGAAAATCTGTGAGCAATAGAAGGTTCTTTGTACCTAGGGAAGTGCTTTATTTCCCATTCTTCCTACAGCTGCTCTTCTCAAGAATATTAGACAAGTGAATGAAGTGTATATGTGTCTGAACATGTGAATACAATTGTCAGTTGTGGAAAACTGTCTGTTTACAACCAACCACCCCTAGCTGGGTGTACCAATGGATGTCAGCCTTATAGACCACACTTGTTACTCACCTTCATCATAAGGAAATTTGTTCTATTGTGACTGATAATCGTATTAAGAACAATTTCCTAAAAGTATATGAATGATTTAAGAACATAACAACACCTTCAGTTGACAGGTTTATTTATATTCCCCCGCCCTCCAAATGCTACAACATTTTTAGGACAGAAATCAAGATTGTTCTTCATTACTTGATAAATAGGTTGTTTTTACCATTTTACTTGCAGGAGATGCTACACTGTTTGGCCTATAACTTCCTGAATTCTTTTCAGATATTTTTTAAAAATTGGACATATATTGGCTGTTTCCCAGTCTTTGAATATGGAAAACATCTTAGGTAACTTATGCATTTTTGTTAAAAGGTCAATTGTTTCACAGAGAGTTGCACAGCCCAGGTGGGGCAACCTGACAAGGCCTTTTCCTGCATTCCTGCCAACCATACTTCCTTCAGTTACATAAGCATGCCATTCACTTTGGTTATGGTTTAATTAATCTCAAGAGGCTACACAAAGGGAGAGTTGTAAACATGGGTACCCTATCCCAAACCTGAGTCTCAATGTTGACAAGTGAGAAACAAATACCACTAGACTCCATATTTCTGGGGAAATGTCAGCTAAAAATTCTCCAAGATTTCTAGAGACAATTCAAAATGTCCCTAGAAGTGTAAAAAGTAGATTCTGATGAGAAAGATGAGCTGCAGACATGTTTTTATCAGAGGAAAAGGAAGGCCTGGAGCGGATTTCTCTCTTCCTCTCTTCTGTACACCACGAGCTGTTTCCCTGAGGGAAGCTCTGTCTCTGTGCTAAAATATTTGTTGACTTTTCTTTAGTTTCTGTTCAGGTCATGAGCACTTAGAGGTTAAGAACTAGCAGTGACCACTTTAATGATAAGGAGAATGATTGCTTCTTTAATAATACGTCTGAATGATTAGGGACTTTGAGGTCAGGCCAGGTGAGATATTAATTTGCAGGTGTAGTTTTTTCCTTAAGAAATGCTAGTAATATTTGTCTTCTTCCCTTTATGTATAAGCAAAAGTCCTTCAATCTTATGAACTGCACTTCTGCATAGACATTTTGATGAAATACACTGATATCAGGCAATGAGCATAAAACAGATGAGCTTTTTTTAAAAAAAAATATTATTATTTACATTGAAGGTCAAGGCCAACCGAAGACATTACGGTCTGAGGTAAAAGCAAGATGCCCGTTATGGCCTGTCAGCTGCCAACCCCTCCAACAGCCGAATCAGATGAGGAGGCAGAATGGGAGTCAGGGCAGAGATGGTATTCAGCAGGTTCTGACCAGTTCTGGAGAACCGGTAGCTGAAATTTTGAGTAGTTCAGAGAACTGGAAAATACCCCTATGACTGGAGATTTTACAGTGTCCTTCCCCAAGCCACGCCCACATAACCGGTAGTAAAAAAAATTGAAGCCCACCAAGTCAGGGCCAGTATCAAGGCAACCAGAGAGCTCCGAGTGGGAAGAGGGAATGGAGCTGTCAGAGAGAGAGACAGAGGCAGGGCCCTCAAATAGAGAGTCAACAGCCCTCAGGTCTGGAGGTTGGAAGAAGAGGACCATTGGGTCCAGTGCATGACACGTGGATGTGCAGAAGGCAGAGGAGAGCAGTGGAAATCTATGGACCAATCCTTGGGATTGAAGAGCCACCACTGCTAGTGAAGCCCTACCCTAGCTCTGGGGATAAAAGGCAGGGAGGCGGAAATGAATAGGTGTGGCAGACAACTATTCATCTCCCTGCCAAACAAACTGGTTAACCTGCTGTGAGAAAGAGAGAGAGACTTTTTGCCAGGGCTGCTGGTGCTAATAACAGAGGGTTTGTCGTGTTTGGAAGCCAGGTCAGAACGATGTCTCTCCCTCAAGATTACATGCAAAAATCAACTGGCAGCCAATCAGAGTTTATTTTTTCTGACCAATAGAGATCTCAGTACATGAATGGTTGTCTGCCAGCAAATATGTTTGCTGTGTTCTGCACCGAGTTTCATGCAAGATGGCTTCCTTCCTGAGCCCATTATGAAGTCATTTTCTTATCATGGCAGGATAACAATAGTGAGGAATCCTCTCCTGGCATCCTTTCCAATGGATGCACATACTGGGTTGGGTTTGACAACACTCTGAATCACTCCTCTTTCTGCATCGAAGTGGGCTGCTAAGAATGGGAGCATCCTGTTAGCCAAGAATGTGGTGAGATTTATAATCCAACTTCAGGAATAAGGATCCCTTCAAAGAAGGTGACAAAGGATTTTTTGTATCCCTAGCTAGAGTTCATAATTGGGGGGGGGGTTTCTTTCACATGTGAAAGAAGTAGAAACGATTGTTCAAAATCAATGTGCATGTGATGGAAGGAAAACATTTCACTTTATTTTCTCCTTTGAAACCTGCTAGAGAAATTCTTTTGTAGGTAAATGATAAATTCTTGATGCAAATATCCAAATGTTAACCACTCTAGAGTCTCTTCCCTTGCACGTTCTTCCTTACGTCCTTATATACATTCAGAGCACACTGCATGAAATGCATTCGTACTTATGCTATCATTTGCATTATATTATTTACCAGGTAAATAATACAGTGCAAAGTTCAGAAAAGGATTAAGAAACAATAAGCAAAAGAAATGAAAGACGTGAGATAAGAACAATAAACCTAGATAAATCTGTTTTATCTTACCATCATACTGCTACTCCTTGCCTTTTTACCTTAGCAAACAATTCTTGTTTCCACCATGCCTTTTCATTCTTTCATACTTTCTTGAAATGTCTCATCTCTTTTATAATTCCATTCAATAAAAGCCCCTTCCCCTTAACCCATTCACTCTTCTTTCCTCCGTTAGTTTTGTGATTGAAATACCATATATTTCCATCTGACTGAATCAGAGGTGGCATTCAGCAGGTTCTGACCAGTTCTGGAGAACCGGTAGAGGAAATTTTGGGAAGTTTGGAGAACCAGCAAATACCACCTCTGACTGGCCCTGCCTCCATCTATTCTCTGCCTCCCGAATCCCAGCTGATTGGCTGGGTCTTCTTTTGTTGCCCTGAACAGGAGAATGGAGCTGGAAAGCAGGTTATGGGGTGGGGAGGGAGTGGGATTTTGCAGTATCAAGAACCAGCCATGCCAAGAACCAGCCACAGAAACAGTAGTAAAAAATGTTGAATCCCACCACTGGACTGAATGTATTTCACTCACTTACTATTGTATTTACTCAGAACAGTGGTGTCAAACTCAAGACCCTCAGGCTGGATCCAGCCCATGGGGTACTTAGAACTGGCCCATGGGGTTGGCCCGGAAATAGCAAGGACCAGCCCGCAGTGCTTCTGCTAGCGAAAACAGGACACATGTGGCTCCCTCCTCACACCCCATTTTCAACCTGGACGGCCTCTTCCAGCACTCTGCTGTCCAAAACCCATCTGCCGTCCCCTCCACCCCTGGCTGGCCTGTGGAGGACAACTCCAATACTGATCTGGCCCTCTAAGTAATCCAATTTGACACCCCTGACTTAGAGTGTGGGCACTCTCTTCTGTATTCAGTTCACATTTATTTATCACTCACTTTAGTGGTTCTTATTTTCTCATATACATTTTTAAAAGTTACTTATTCTCATTGAAATTAATTTTATGTTTCTCCTTACATGCCCAAGTCTTCATTTCCATATAAGAGGGCAGAAAGCTCCTGCTATGTACAGTCAGTTTTGCTTCTTTCAACAGACATTCATTCACCATAATGGATGTACATACAACCCATTACATTTATTTCAGCATTTGTATATCTTAAACTTTCTCCATCCAATTCCACACGATTAGTAAACATTCTAGAAAGGTACCAGAATCAATATTTTTCTGACTTCTGCACAGAGGTGGATTTGTAAACTGTACAGATGCAGATAGATAACTCAACAAGACGTCCATAACAAATTACATTTATTGGTTCATCAGGTATCCTCATATCTCACATTTGTGATGAAGTTCTTCTTTAATGACCAATCCTTTGTATATCTGCCTTGTAATAAAAGATGGTTATCTCCTAACCCATCTCATAGCGATAGAAAGAATCTGCCATGAGTTCGCGAGTTCAGGCAAGAATGAGGAAAATGTCCCTCAACCCCTCGAGGGTCAATTTAGTGACCAATCAGGATTACAGATGTGGTCACATGATATAGACTACATTTCCCAGGATACCTTAACTACATTTACCATGATGCCTTCCCTTAAGGGGACAGCTCATAATTCCTAAGTAACTATCCAATTCCCATAGACTGGCTGGGACAGCACAAATATACAGTAAACATTTTCACATCTCTCAATATCTTGCTGGAAAGCAAAAATATGTAGACTTCTTGCTTGCATTAAACCACATTACATTTCCCAAATTATCTTTATTGTCATTTCTCAAACTTTTTCAGTCAGAATTTTCTTAAAGATTTCCTCAAGCCTATTAAACCAATGAATCCCCTTCAGTTTTTCCACATTCATGCTTCCCTTCCCTTCACACATGAACATTAACAGCATTTTTCACACAAACAAATCACATAGCCGTTCTTTAAAGAATTCCCACCCATATTTGAACATTACCCCAATGACGCTATCTATACCCATAGACTTACTATTTTTTAATAATATTCTTTTAGCATTATTGTTCTTTTTCATCATTTTTCCAAAGGTATAACATCTGTTAAAACTGATTTCCCATTCCACTCTTCTACAATATCACGATCATTCTCATACAAATGTCTAAAGCATTACTTAACTTCTCTTTCATCCAAAATTATCTTTTTTTTCATTCACTTTCTACTCTTCCACAATATTTTTCCATCAGAATCACTCTGCATTTGTCTTTTGAATACATGCATTGCAACTTTTTATTTTTCTCTCATTTTCTCTCATCCTTATTTTGCAACAATTCTCTTTTGTGCCTTTTTAAAATTATTTAGTGCTTTACAGCCCTCGCTAAGCAGTTTACAGAGTCAGCATATTGCCACCAACAACTTGGGTCTTCATTTTACTTACCTCGGAAGAATGGAAGGCTGAATCAACCTTGAGCCTGGTGAGATTTGAACTGCCAAATTTCAGGCAGCCAGCAGTCAGCAGAAGTAGCCTGCAGTACTGTACTCTAACCACTGTGCCACCATGGTTCAGACAAGACACACTTCTGTGGCTTCCTGGGACATTATTAGTTCCAGGCAATTCTCACAATTCTTTTCTTACATCCATTTCCTTTCACTCATTCTATTGGAAATTAATACAGTTTCTAGTGTATTTTTCATGTACAGCTTGTAATTTCTCTTTTCTTTGTCATTTTACTTTCACTCTTAGTTTGCTTTGCTCTGCTCCTTTTCAATCTTTCCCCCAAATCCACTACTGACACTACTATGTTAAAAGTGGTCTATCCCACATTCAGGAATTCTTATCTTTTTTTAATCCTTTACTGTATTCCTTAATTTTTCATTATAAGCCATTGAATTGATCTTGGATTTTAATGTATTCCTTTGTCATGTGTTCACAAGAACAGCCTTACACTTAAACTATGTATTCCAAACAAGGAGATTTCACCAATCACCATTCTAATTTATTCAGGGATTTCCAAATGTCCCAACTCCTCTTGATGGTTATTTACAGGAAACAAAACTGGTGTAGTCAATCAATCGCTTTTTTTTAGCTTGCTTTGGAATGACAGCAGCTTTTGCCAATCTCACTATTATTGCAGAATAATAGATAAGCCACACAATTCATACCACCATACTTTTCTGATAATTCAAGAACCTCAACACAGCCATGTAGAACAATTCTGATACACTCTGCTTATTCACTTCTTTCAGCCTGAATAGTGGTGGGCAAATACTGTTTGGCATCTAGATCAGTGGTGGGATTCAAATTGTTTTACCACCGGTTCAGTGGGTGTGGCTTGGTGGGCATGGCTTGGTGGGTGTGCTTTGCCTAACATCAGCACGCAGCTTTCCCCATACCAGCTAAGACCTGCAAAGGCAATCAGCTGAGAGGATAAAGAAGCAAAAAGCACATGGATGGGTAGGAAGGCTGATCCTGCACTTTTCTCTTCTTTTTCCTCTCAGCTGATCATCGGCTTTTTTTTACTACTGGTTTGGCTGAACCAGTTTGAACAGGTAGCATACCACCACTGATCTAGATGCTGTCCAATAGGACTCTGTCTTGACCCCTGGACAATCTAACATCTACATGAAATCCATATGGTCTTTTAGAACTTTTGAGTAGACTGTCACCAACATTACATCATGATGATATTTAGCTTTATTAGTTCCTGCCTTCTAACTCCAAGGAAGTAATCAGTGTCTTTGAAAGTTGTTTAAATCTGAGAGAGGGACAAGCTGAAATTATAAATCAGATAATCATTTATCAGATAAGAAAAAGGCACACATACATAGGTCTGCATAACGATTTTCAATTTACAAAAACTTGATATATACTTTTCAGTTAATGTGGCTTGGAAATTCCAAGTCTCTGGGCCTTCAATAAAAGATTTACAGGTAAAGATGAATATCTGCTGTACTATATCTCACCATTTGAAAATCAAATGCATTGAACAATAGATGTATATTCAGCCTAATTGAAATAATAATTACACAGGTTCTAATCAAGTTTCTATGCTTCGCATAATACCTGATTGCAGCATGTCTGTTTCTCCACATTCACTTAGTTTTTTTCGCAGAAGTGTTCATGTCTCAAGCAAGGAAATTCCTACATGGTTCTGAAAATTCTTTTCCTAGTCTTGTGAAAGTAAAGACGCCCTTGTGCAAAGTTTCCTTAGTCAATCGAGTACAGAGGGAAGTTTGAAAGATTTATGACGCCAACAAGTTCACAAGTGTAACTGTTTTCACCTGTGTGCCAAATTGCATACCCTGCATATCACCATCATTTAATCGTGCATATCTCCTGGTTGCATGTACACCCCTAGACTTCGCAGTTTCATGTATATATTCACAGTATTACATGGTGCCTGTTGCCACAGTTAAATGCAAAGTCCTAATATACTATTAAAAAAAGACACCATCCGCAGACAAACATTTTGCTGAACCTTCATTCATTTTTGTTTTTTTGTTTTACAAAATACAGAATAACAGAGTATGGAAGGAATATTGAACATTTTCTAGTTCTGCCCAAGTAGGAGACCATTCTAGACAATTGGCTGTCCAGTCTTTTGCTAAAAACCTCCAGTGATGGAACACCCACAACTTCTGAAGGCAAACTGTTCCATCAATTTATTGTTCTCACCATGAAGAAATTTTTCTTTAGTTCTAGATTGGATCTCTCTTTGATAAGTTTCCATTTGTTACTTCTTGTCTTGACCCCAGTACTTCAGGTACAGAGGATAGGCTAAACAACCAGTTCTTCTTCATCCAACACAAGACTTGTGGAAATAATCAATAATAAAGGGGGGGAATCATCCCCACTCAACTTTTTTTCAGTACATGCTATTGTTTTCTTAAAAGGATCTGAGCTGTTGATACAAGCTGAAGCTACCTGGACATTATTCTTCCTGCAATAAATGTCCACTGTATGCAAGATGACTGATATAACTCTGCAGTAATTAAAACCATGTTACAGGCTAGCTCATTAAATATTATCTGTTTATGACAAGAATGGCACCGGAGGTGGTATTCAACAGGTTCTGACCAGTTCTGGATAACTGGTAGTGGAAATTTTGAGTAGTTTGGAGAACTGTCAAATACCACCTCTGATTGGCTCCCGCCCCCATCTATTCTCTGCCTTCCAAATCCCAGCTGATTGGCTGGGTCTTCTTTTGTTGCCCTGCACAAGAGAACGGAGCTGGAAAGCAGGTTAGCGGGGTGGGGAGGGAATGAGGATTTTGTAGTATCCTTCCCCTGCCATGCCCACCAAGCCATGCCCACAAAACCGGTAGTAAAAAAAATTGAATCCCACCACTGAGTGGGACAGATGATTTTCTTCAGTGACTCACAACCTTTTGGGCAACAGGGACCGGTTCAGTGGAAATATGCTTTCCCATGGGCCGGAGGGGGCATGGTTTTGGGGGCTGCCTACACCCCACAGATAGGGCTTTATTTATTTGCATGGCCTGTTTTCTGGCATAGACAGGGGTTGGGGACCCCTGATTTACTTAAGCCAAAAGACTTAATCACAGTCTCAAAGAGATTAGTCACTCCTTCTCAGTCCTGTGAGGCAAGCAAGGGCAAGTCAGTTCTGAAAACCTATGCCAAGAAAACTGCAGGGACTAGTTCAGGCAGTCAAAACTGGGTTGAAGACAACAATGAACAAAGTCTTGGAATTTGGGCTAAGCAAGAGATTGCAAAACATATTAGAATCTGACTGATGGCATGAATATTGAGTTTGCTTATAAGGTTATTTGTGAAATATTCCAGAGATTATATTCCAAACCTCTTGAGTTCAGATGGTTTGATGCCAGGTAAGGCAACAATTCTTACAGATGGAAAGAACTGTTAAAACACAGATTGCTCAAACACCATGGCAAATTGCATCAAACTGTACTACAACTAGTCCAGAAGTAAAAAAAAAAAATCAACTTTACTGCCCAAGAAGAGGAATATCATGTGATTAATAGCATCAAAATCCTGTGTGGTAGAGCTTACCCAACAAAAAATAAGATTACAGGTCAAGGATACATTCTTGTATATTAGAAGGTACCGTATTCTTAAACAGGGTGCAAAATTATGGAAGTCGCTTTAATATAGATACAATGTAAAAATAGATCAGCTTTCACTTTATACAGATGAAAGTCTTCATTGTATAACAAGGCCCATGAGATAAAATATTAGGGCCAGCCAATCATATTATATGTTTGAAGTTTTCTAATTAACCACAGACAATTGATACGCAGATGAAATACTAGAAGAAGAAACTGGAAGAGGAAAGACCAAAATATCAGCACAAGGTCATGAAAAATCAAACAGCTTAATTTCTGTTTCTAATATGCCTTCTTTCCAAGTACTTTTTATATTAAACAAACAGCAGCCAAGGATTTTCAGAAATTAAAATGATTGTGTTGAGCACGGAGACATCATTCCTGAATTATTTTAGTTAAAGAACTTTGTAGAAGAGAGAAAGATTATAAAGTTAATTTGATTGACAAAGTTCTTCTTTGGCCCTGGACTATATTCAGAGCCTGTTCTTCTTGCTCAATAACCCTTCGGAATCTGCCAAACATAATGCAATGTAGATCCCAAACAACTTCATTAGTAATGAAAATATCACTAATTAATATCATTAATAACGGGAAGGATAGAGCTGTGGTACATGAAACAATTATAGGTAGATCCCTATAACAATTATAGGTAGATGCCTATCTAGTGCCTTTGCCCAAGAAAGTTGATACGCCAAAAGACAAATTATCGCTCTTCCTGATCAGATAGATGGAATGCTATCACCAATACACAGCAATGAAATCAGGGGAGACTGGTTTGCCAGCCAACTAGGCTGAAGAGGTAGACTGAGTCAGCTTTCTCCATCTGCCATTTTTACATGCATTACTCACAAAATACCAAGCTGGGATTGTTCAGCTGGTTCAAAAACCTATATGATTTCTTTGTACATGTTACTATCTTGCTTTTCATTGTCGTCTGCCTACTGAAGTTTCATTGTCTTCATTGAATAATGAATAATGAATCTGACTTCATTATTTATCTGATTAACATTACAATCCTTCCAAACAGGTTTAGCACAGAAAATATATCACTCCCAAGACTCATAAGGTAGGACTAAAGACATCCCAAAGGTGCTTTTTCAAGAGGCAACTGGATTTTCTGTTTTTTCTTTGAAGACCTTTTGCTTTTCATCCAAGAAGCTTCTTCAGCTCTGGCTGGATGGTGGGCAATGGAAGGATTTATACTCCTTGCAGACAGCCGGTTATTTGCATTCTTTTAGTCATTGAGGCCACTTGAATGCTTATCTAAGTCACCAGGATCACGTGAGTGGTGCAAATGGGTGTGGAGTCTTCTTGGAACTACTGAAAGACTAAAGACTTGAAATCTTTTTTTCTTGAAGACTTAAAGTCTTGAAGTCTTAACCCCTGGCACACTGCACCAACGGATGGAAAGAGGATGTAAAACGGAGAAAAACACTTACCATCCGTTGGTTAACGCGATGCTTTGATGCTTCCCGTTCTGTACTCACTGCCTCCGTTTTGCTTCCTCTTCTATCCGTCCAGCATCCGTCTATTGACATTTCATCCGCTCTAAAGGTTTTGAGCTGCTCAACAACTTATTGAGCGGAAAATGTATCGAACGTGTCCGTTCTGCATCGGCTAGGCATATGGTGACAATCCGTTCTGCATCTTGTTCTGCATCCTCTATATCCGCTAGCATACGCTGCGCATCCGTGCAACTAACATCTGTCTCCTGCGGTAAACGGACACACGGAGGAAGCGGAACGGACGCGGAACGGGAGGCGCAGCGTTATAGCACGGACGGAGAAAGGTTGAAAGAGGATGCAGCACGGGAAACAAAAGCATTTAAAATGGAACCCGTTTGCAGAGGGACCTATCTCAGATATTTAGGATGTCTAGAGGATCCTAGAGATGCAAAGGACACAATAGTGGAAAACTATATTGCCTATAAAAAGTGGGGAGCAACTCACCTGGGATCTCACTTTTCAGCCCACGCCCAGCTGTTGCAGACCTCTGCAGCCCTTCATCTGACTCTTGTTCTTCCACAGCATCCAGTCACTCTCCACCATGGATCGTAACAAACTCCTTTTTGGCGCCACCATCATTTGCAACAGTGTGAAGCCATCTACAGGCTCTGTGAACTCTACTACGGGACGAAAAGGTGGCGCCAAGAAGCGTCTGGGTCTGAAGATGGATCGGGAGAAGAGCAGAGTACGGGACTGTACAACAAGCTGATGGTGAGCTCAAGAACGAAGACACTCGTGCGTTCCAGAACTTCATGAGGATGCCTCAGCCATGTTTGACGAATGTTGTGCAGCGGCTGAGAACCAGGTTGACAAGCACAGACCAAAATTCCACCCCAGCCTGGACCCTGGGCTCAAGGTGCACTGACTCTGCGCCACCTGGCCTCAGGGACCACCTACAGGAGCTATGCAGTACGGCTGGAGGGTGCCGCACAATACCATCAGCATTTGTGTCACAGAGAAGTGGTGGCGGCCATCATCGAAGAATATCTTGGAGGAGGTCCTCCAATGCCCCTCCACTGAAGAAGGATGGAAGAAAGTTGCAGAGCAGTGGTTTCAGAAGTGGAACTTCCCCCCCACATTGGAGCCATAGATGGCAAAGCACGTGGCCTGCAAAAGCACCAGCAAAATCGGGGTCCACTTTTATTTCAACTACCAAGGGCTTCTTCAGCATCATCCTCTTCCTGATGGTCGATGCTGACTACCACAGTTCATGTACATCGATGCTCAGGGACTGGTCATCTTCAGATGCCCAGGTATACAACGCCAAAGTCATCTCAAGGAGTGGCCGCTGGAACGCAACTCCTATTCGGGCTTCCCAGACCTCCGAACCCTCGCCAACACACACAGCAAGATGTGCCCAACTTCACGCGTGGGCGGATGACCGCCTCTCTCCTCAGAACCGTACTCATTGAGCCTACATCCGTCCCTCGATGCCTCACCCGCTGGCTGAAGAGAGGATCTTCAACTACAGGCTGTCCAGGCAAGAGCAGGTGGTGGAGAACCGCCTTTGGCATCCTCGGCCAAAGGTTTCCAGGGTACTTCTCACCACATGACAGCATCTGCCCAGAGACCATGAGGAGGATCAATGGAAGTTGCTGCATCCTGCACTAATCTCATGCGCACCCGCTAACCCAGTCTTGCAGAACAGGCTCGTGGACCTCCAACAAGGCAATGGGGACATGGAGCGTGGGGAATGGAGGCAAGGGCGAACCTGATAACTCGAGGATGTGCAAGGCCCAAACATGCGCCTCACGCTGAAGGGAAGAAGCAGCGCAGACCTCCTGAAACACTGGCTGGCAAGCTGCCCCAGCTGGAGCAGTGGAGTGGCAAGACAGGATGGTAGTGCTTAATGGATAATGCTTCCTTCAGGTGTGTTATCACGACTGATGAGGATTGGCCAATGTATGATTGGGTGGCCTACAATGAAAGGGCATTTCAATAAGAGTTGTGTTTATGTTGAACATTGTGGATCAATGCTTTACATTGTTATTGATAATGAAGGACGCATAGGTCGCGGCATCTGGGGGTGGCCATTACAGTCCCACTTGCTTGCACTGGAGGTTTATCTATCCCACAGCTATCTTAAAACCCTCCCACAGCTATCTTCAACCCATCCCACAGATATCCTACCCATCCCACAGCTATTACCCATCCCAAAGGTATCCCTTGCTCCACCCCACCTGCATATCCTTACCCATCCCACAAAGCATGCAAAGGCTTAAACATTTCTAAAAGTCTTTCCACCAAAAAAACTTTATTTAATAAAATAAATGAAGTCAAGTGTGTGAAGCACAAAGATATAACTTTATTTAATAAACAAGCTGTAAAAGAGAAAGATGGACCCAACGTCAAGTTCCATAATAAAGTCTACAGGTAGCACCCATCTCTTGGCACTCTATCGGGCTCATGCGAGGTGCCCAGTCTCAGGGGTTGAGGGTCAGATGCGGTGGAGGTGTGGTGCTGAGTA
>BHFT01054496.1:0-21270 GCA_004320025.1 Laticauda laticaudata
AGACGCGGGGAGGAGGAGAGGGCTGATAACAAAATACGTATTCCCGCTTTGACCGCTTTCTCATTATTGTATCTATAGCTAAATTTGGCTGAATGGCGGGCAGCTATCTCGTTGTCAGCCAAGATTGTCTGAGGGTGGATATCACATGCTAGTAGTAGTAAGGAGACCAATGGTGTGACATCATAACGTCCATTATAATTTTGTTTTAAACAAACATGGGGATAGGGCATGCAGCTCAAACTATGTGTAGGTAATTTTTAAATATAAGCATTGGTTTCAATTAACTGATTCGGTTGTGAGGCATGAAAGGATATTGGTGTATGTTAGATCGCGCAGCATTCAGTTTGGTGATTCAGTTTGATTGTTGTGATATGTTGTATTATGAGGGGTGTCTGATTTATATATAGGGGTGTGTGGCTAGGAGCTCGCCGTGCGGGGGATGTATGGAATAATGAGGAGCGATAGTAGTGCAGGTCTGTAGGATAAGATGTAGTCTTAATTGCGCGGTACAGTATCAGGTGTGGGCGATGTATCCCCGGCACACACGCTCTGGGCGGCTATGTAGTAGCTTCAGATAGTGCAAATCACCTTATATAGTTAATTGCTTTCTGACTGAACCTTCGGTGCTAATAATCCGGCTTATGGGTAAGTCTATACGTACACCGTGTTTTTCTTATAGATATTAATTACTAGTGGAATTGCGGGTGTGAGCTTACTGAGGGTGGTAATGTAACATTTGAATGATACCTCAATATTTGGTTATTGTAATGATTTAGTGTATCTTATGATTGGCATATAATGTGTTGTCTTGCAGCGGCTTATGTAGGGTGCGAGGAAGGTTGTTGAGTTCTATAGGAGTTATGTTGTGAAATCGGGGTGAGATGTTCTTAATTGGTGAATAGGCAGGATACGACTAGCCTTAGTAGCTGATCAGTGGCTCGTTGGTAACGGCTGGTGCGAAGGAGGGTGTGGAAGGGCTGTGTATATGGACAGGGGGGATAACCGTGGTGGAGTGCGTGGTAGCTTGGTTGACGACTAACTGCTTCTGCGCGCGATTGACGTGTGGTCGGTGAGGTTGGTAGTGTGTTCGATGTCTGAGCTGCGAGGAGGGACCGTTACATGGGTGCCTGTGTTATCCACTCGATTGAATGGATATTGCATGTGGGTTTGTCTATATTTCACTATTTGGACTCTATTGGGTGTCAATAATATAATGATGTGCGGGATTACTGTCAGTTTATTCACGAATGCAAAGAATTTGCAACAGCATACAATAAACATGAGCGTCGCAGAAGTCCCACAGATAAATAATCTATGGGGTTGGCCTGTAACCCACAAAAAATAACTTCTAGTAAAAGTTGGCAATTATAGATCTTACATGTGAGAGGAATACACATGCAAGGGAGCCAAATATGTGTAGGAACTAAATTTGTTTCTGACATAAAGAGTAAATGAATCTCCATTAGTTGTGTTATACAGTTGTTCCAACCATTGGTATAAACATATGGTCCGCACAGTGATTAGGCAAAACTGAAAAGATAACATAGTGCGAGCCATGGCTTTTAATGTTTGCCTCTATTCTAGTGAAATGAGTTATGGCTGTGGTCTTTAAGTAACTTTGCTCAGACCAAATTAATGTTAGACTTATGTTGAAACCATCCTATTTCGTAAGTAAGTAAGATTTACTTACTATTTCATTTCTCATCAGCAAACTACTAGTCAAAGAAATGTGAATTTCTCGTTAGTTTTTATGAATAAGCAGAAACGTATTGTGCGTATGAGCAAATACTAAAGTATAGGAGGCCTCCCACAAAGGTTTCTTAGGACAATATGTCAGAAAACAACTCAAAGATCTTTGTCTAACTCATAAGTCTGTTGCCGGAGTCACCTACTTTTCTCGACTACAACATAAGTAATACTGCTACAGGTCAATTTCACTCCCCTGACATTGAAGGGAGTTGTTGAGCATTTGAAATTACAGCCCAAAGGCTAGATGAATTATACATTCAACAGTGGTTAACATGTTTAAAATGAGTAGCATCTCATCAGTCTATGATACATATAATCATTCTCCTAATTAGAGTAAACTTACACACTTTTTCTAATTATGCTCAGTTATCTTTTAAAGTTTATAGCTACAATATTAACTAAAGCATTATGATGCTAAATTAAGTTTAGTTTGGTACATAAATAGTTAAAAGTGTATTTATGCAAGAACAATATGCAAGTACCTTGACAGCAATTGCTTTCCATCTGCATCCATTGCAATGATCATGTTTGCTTACTTGTAAACATCTACAAATTTCATCTTTATATGAGCACGCTGCTCAAATAAACAACCAAAATCATGTACCATGTGATTTTCTAGACTACTAATTAAGCATTCTCTTAGCCTCGGTGATACATATTCTGTCATTTCCCTATTAAGATGCTAGGATATGTCCTTAGCCACAAGAAAAACATTCGCAACAGTATTAGGCATTTTGAACACTAAACTCTTTTGTGGTTAGTCTCCTCAGTTAGTCCTTAGTCACAGCGTTTCTGCGTTCTAACAAACCTTCCAGTTATGTATCAATTGTTAGTTATACTCTGCAGACTTCAGTGAATACATAACATACATAACTATTATCTTCATAGGAAAGAATGATGTAAATTGATGCATCTCTGAAATTATCAGTTCTTTTCATGTAGCTCTATGAACAACTCTTATAGTTCAGTGAGCCTTACAATCTCACCTTCAGAAGACGATCATTAAACATTAATGTGTAGATATACATGTCAACCTGATATTACACCCAAACATAATCTTCAATCTCCAACCCCTAGCAAACAGACCTTCTCAACAAATATGAATAGCTGCTGGGACATCGTGTTAGAATTATACAAGCTCGTTGTTGGTCTGTTTAAAGTCGAGCAAGCGTATGCGTTGGGACATCATGCTCTAATTCTTAGGATCAGCAGATTCATCTGGTGGTCTGAAACTTTCATAACACTCCGATGACGAAGTGACTCACTCATAAGACAAAGTAAACAGTTTGTTCCGATTGTCAGAACTATATCAGACACATATGATAGAGCATGATGAAGTGACTTGTAGCGAATCTTTAAGGTTAGTGACACAATTAAACAGTAACATGCTTCTGTATACTAAATGTATTCAACCACACTCTGGATCTGAGCTTGGTATGGCTGGGCGCCATAAAGTGTTAGGTATTTCCCGTTAGGAGGCACTAGTCTGAGGCGACCTAGGAGTGCTGTACAAGATAGATGTGAAGGTTGAGTGCCAGAAAAGTGTAAGTGTAGTGTGGTGAGTGTTGGACTAAGGTCATGGGATCTACCGAGAGTCGCAGGATGTAGTGGTGCAGGAAGTTTAGAGAGTTGTCAGTCTCGTGAGGTTGTAAGGCATTCTCAAGGACAATGGATTGAGGTCCCAACACTAATCGACAGATTTGAGAAGTTGCGTGGGGTGGAGAAGGAGGAAGATGTTCGTGGGGCTAGTCTGTCTGCAGCGGTGAGGATTAGTGCATCTGTGGAAATCGATTAGCAACGGACTGGGAGAGAGCTGGATACTGGTATCGGATACATTAGGTAGTGATCGGCTGATGATAGCGATGACGGGATAACTCAGCTGGGTGGAGGAGAGACTGGAGTGATTGGAGCAGGTTCAGCGAGAGGCCGGAGGTTGGGCAGCAAGGCTTAGTGAATTTGCTCCATCACGTGTAACGGCTCGGGCAGGTGCATAGGTGCGTGCCACAGTACGTGATGAAGGCTGCGGTTGAGATGGCTTATGCTGGAACGAGCTGGAGAGGAGATATGTGCTGGTCTTGAAATGGTGTCCTAGAATCTCCAGAGACAGGTGGATACTGGCCGCACAGTCTTGCTTCCTGCCTGCTCTGTGGGGAGATTTGGGTTGGAGGGAACGGATGGTAACTGATGGCTGCTTTCTGCTACCATTCTGAAGATCTCCACATCCTTGGCATGGGATTGCGCTGTCAAGGGAGGTTCTCAATGTCTGGCTACTCCAAAGACACTGCCGGACAGGTAGCTGTCTCATGCTGGAAGAGGAGTGGCCCTGTGGCTGTCTGAGGAGAGGGGTGGCAGAGGGTGCTCCTCGGGTGGCAGATCTCACTCGCTCCAGGAGACAAGGGACTGCATGTGCCATGTCGGTACATTCTCACGTAGTGAGGCGTGACATGCAATGCGGCAGAATTCTTCAGGTCAAGACGTGCGCATATCCAGGTGTGGATGTGCTTCCAATCCATCCAAGGAGTACAGTCTGAGATGTACTAGGACCTGCCTTGTCTCCCTAACATGCTGCTGTCTTTGGGTGTTGGATAGAGGCTGTGCTTTTTTCACAAGCTAGTTCCGTTCGGACGTCAGCCATAATCCAGAGCCGTCTCTGCAGGTCCTCGAAATAGGAGTAAACTGTTTTCGTCTCTCCTTCTCTGCCTTGCCGAATTTTTCTCCAACTGGCAGGGTTAGGACTTACAGCAGCCAAGCGAGTGCATATTGAGGCCGTTGGGTGGTCTCACAGCAGAAGCACGACGCAACAAGGCAGGAGAAAGGCAGAATAAGGATGATGGCAGGCGAAGTGAGCAGCAAGAGGAAAGCCAACACCGCAGCAGGAGAATACAGCAGACAGATAAACAGGAGAAGCAACAGCATGCAGCAGGAGAAGCCCAGCAGCAGAAGCCCCACGTTTCAAGGTCACGCCAGGGGGTGGGATATGTTTGTCCTTCTATGCGGGTGGCAGGATAGGGACAGGCTTTCCTTCTTATGAACAGTGTTTTTAGAGTTACTGGCAGAGGTTTTCCATAATGCTGACTGCTTGAAGTGCATCTTTATATATCCGCGGAGCTGAACAATTGATGCTTCGATGGTGCAGAGACGTTTGCTCCGCCTAGCATTCGCTATGAATCGTATGCATCTCTAGCATCAAGGGCTGAGTTTGGCATTCCTCGATCTACGCCATCGATCCTTCTGCTACCAGGAGCTCGACAGTTCGTGTTCTCCCGGAAGCATTCGGAATTGTCAGTACCGCTTCATCGTACGACCGTAAGGCTGCCTACGACATTTGCTATCATATCGTAATAGACTAAATCCGTTCCTTCCATTGTTTTCAGTTCTGTTTAAGTTTATGCAAATTTGGGGCACTTTTGAGAGCGGATAACAACGGATGGAGCCACTCCCGAAATTTTGCTCGTCCGCTGCGTCCTTTTTGCATACGTTTTGCATCCGTCGGCCAGTGTGACCTAGCCTTAAGAGAGAGAGTACCAATTTCACAGTGGTACAGTTAAATCACAGATTGGCTGTGAGGAAAAGACAAGTCATGCAGACACCGAAGGAAAAGAATTTGCCATGGCATGTTTGGTTTGGTTAGGTGTCAATAGGGACAGGCCCAAGTCTTCAGAATGTATGCTGTTCTTTTAAACAAACTGTTGTTGCTGATGTCTATTCTTTTTTTAAAAAAAGGTACACATGTCTAAATAGAATAAACAGTGATACATATAGCTATTTTAACAACATGATGCTTTTTATTTATAGTATATGAATGTGCATTTATACATACATACATACATACATACACAATATCTGCTTTATTCCTTAATTTTACTAGGTAAAATTTTTGAATCTACTTTCTTTTATAATATAATGATTGTAATTAAAAATAAACTGCACAATAAGACTATAATTTTAATTATAATTAGATTATTAAGGAAGCAAGCATTACACATGCAGAGAATTATGCGGTATATATACATATACACACACATATATAAAACAATTTTATTAAAGATTACAGTTACATCAATAAAAGCTGATAAAACAAAAGAAAAAGAATGAAGGTGTAGAAAAGATAGAAAAACAGAAACAGAAAAGAAAGAAAAAAATAAGAATATACTTCATCACAAATATAAATAACTTTAGTAACTTTTTATTGCCTCTTAAATTATAACAAATGATCTCTTCTTTGAATATCCCATCTTGTATCAATAAACAAATCCATAAAGGCTCAATATTTCAATCCTGATATCATATACAGTATCTGATATCAACACTTTAAGGATTTCTAGAGATAACAACGTATCTATATTAACCTTGATCAAATAAGTACACTTTATATTCCTTCCTTTTACTTCCAACAAACTTGACCTTTAATCCATTCAAATAATGTAATAGAGTTTGATATTTTTTGTATCTTTTGTAAATTCAATATAAAAAAATTATTCAGGTCATCTTGGTTTGTTGTTTGTATCCCTTTTAATTGTTAAGACATCACCTGGCTTCTTTTGCATGTCCAGTATAACTTCTCCCCCGCAAATCATTCTTTTAGATTCTTTTAAATTCCACTTTCAAATCAGTCTCAACATGTTACTTTTCCGTTAACATCTTCTAAACATAGATTAGTCCATCTATAGAGGTAGACACTATTAAATTTAACTTTGGAATCCATTGTTCAAAAATAATGTTCAATATGTCCAATGTTAAAATATTTTGCTTCATTCTATAATTGTAAGCTGAGTTTCATCATTTTTCCTCATTAATTATAATTTTTATTTCCATCTAGTTCACTCTAATGCCTGATTTTTAACATATTACATTTTTTTTAGGAATTCAAAACAAAAGATCTCCCTTTGGGAAGGATTCTTTGTAATTAATTCCAAAATCTTATCTCAAATTCATGTAAGATCCTTAATCTGTTTGTAACTTTCTAAAATTAAAGTTATAATTACCATTTTGCTGTTTATTTTTATTTAGGAAAACAATTCCTTAAACTTTTATTTAAAACTTCTGTCACCTAGGATTGAAGGAAATTCACCTAGTGCTGAAAAATTGTTGACCAAGGGTTCATAATAGCTGAAAAGCAGTTACAAGCAATTTCTAAAGGTGATTAGAAAAGATTGCAAACTCAGTCTCCTCCTAAAGGCACTGAGTGCTGTTTCAGTAACACAGCTATTTCCTTATTTTCTAGACCTAGACGTGAAAGCTGATGGAGACTGCTGTCTTGAAGTTCTCTCATGAGGAGCAGCCTTCTGGAGCACTAGGGGGCAATCACAAATCCTTTTCTTTCCAGAGAGGAATTGTCAAAAAGTTGGTCTACTTTCTGGGTCTTAATTTTGTTGCAATTGTCAGTTCTGCTTTTCATAGAACTGTCTTCAGTTTACCATTTCTTCCTCAGAAGGCAAAAACTTCTTTGCCTTATCCCAAAACGCAGGAAGTTTTAATACACATTTTTCTGTGATATTGAAAATTCAGAGGCACTGCATTTAAGGCCCTGTCACACTGCCCAACGGATGCAAAACAGACACAACAGACGAGCAAAATGTTCCATCCGTTGTTATCTAGCTCTCAAAAGGGGGCAAAAATTTGCATAACCGGAAGCGGATAACACGGACGGGGGGAGGACGCAGGGCGGATGGAAAGCGGGATGCGGAACGGAAGCCTAGCGGATGGGAAGCGGATGGCACATCCGCAGGGCTTCCGGGGAGCCTCAGCAAAGTGGATGCAGAACGGATTGAAGTGGGATGCAGAGTTGGAAGCCGATAGCGGTATGCCTGGCTGTTAATTGCGCATTGCGGGGGGGATGCATTGCGTAAGCCACGCGGACATAAAGGGAAGCAGCTCGCATGTGCCAGCATTCGGAGGAAAGACCTGCTGCAGGATATATCGAGTCCTTGCCTGCCCTGCCTTGCATGCCTGCACGCAAGCCTTGCTGCCAGCCTTCCTGCCAGCCTGCCTCAAGCCTCCTGGCCAGCCTCCCTGCCAGCCTTGGCTCTCTGCCTGCCTGCCAGCCTTGCTGCCAGCCAGTCTGCCTGCCAGCCTTGGTGGCCTGCCTGCCTGCCTGCCTCCCTGCCAGCCTTCCTGCGGAGCCTTGGTGGCCTGTCTGCCTGCCAGCCTTCGTGCCTGTCTGCCTGCCAGGCTTCCTTGCCAGGGCTTCCTGCCAGGCTTCCTGCCAGCCTTAGGTGCCTGCCAGCCTCCCTGCCAGCCAGCAACCCCACAACCATGGGAAGAAGCGAAAGTCTCAGCAACCTGCACCATCCCTGGCAAGAGGGCACAGGGCCATCCTCCCGCCCCCTGTCCCTGGACTCTGCTTCTGCTTGGGCTTTCTGCTGCTCGGGCTCACTCTTCTGGTGCTGGAGCTTCTGCTGAAGCTGCTCCTGCGGTGCGTGCTTCTGCTGCTGCGTACTTTGTGAAGCTGCTCCTGGCAGTGGTGCTTCTGCTGCTGCGTACTCTGCTGAAGCTGCTCCTGGGTCCTGCTGGTCCTGCTGTCCTGCTCGCTGCTCCTGGACTTGCTCGTACTGCTTGTACTGCTTGGTGGCTGCTGGTCTGCTCATCCCTGCTGCTCCTGCTCGTTGCTCCTGGTCCTGCTGGTTGCTCCTGGTCCTGCTGGTTTGCTCGCTGCTGCTGCGTGCTGGCTGCGGGCTCCTGGTGCTTACTCTGGCTGCTGCCTGATGCTGGTCCTGGCTTGGCTTGTTGGCTGCTCTGCTGCTGCTTGATGATGATCCGCTTGCTGCTGCTAATGCATGATGATGATTATGATCCTGCTGTGTGATGAGATGATGATCTGCATGATGATGATGATGATGATGATGATCCTGCTGGTGCTGCTGCTGGTGGTGGTGTGGAGAAGCAGTCCCTACAAACCTGGAAGCCCCTCTGATGAGGGCCCATCTGGTCCTGCCAACAGGGAGGAAGAGGCGTATGCGGGGACGGGAGAGGAGGCATATTACTTCATTGAGGAGGAACATGAGGATTGAGGTGCTGGAGTGGCTGAGAGAGGAATGACTTATCTGTGGCGGAAGGGACACCGGCTGTAACAGGGACACCCAAAGGAAGCAGGCTGCTTGAAGAGAGAGGGCGGAGAGTATGGGTTACACTTCGGAGGTGCTCCTCAGCTTGGTGGAAGCACATGCACACCTGCTGGTACGGGAAGCTGCACCTGAAGAAATCTGGCCAGGGCCACTGTGAAGCTGACAGACAGAGAGACCTACTCATGGCCAGGTGCAGCTTCTGGAGGTTGAGATCCGCCACCGAGGAGCACCAGGCAGCCCTCTGTCTACCCTATCTCTCCGCAGCCTGCTGAGACCCAGTACTCTTCCGGCCGAGAAGTCAGTCCCTGTCTCCAGGCAGGATTCTGTGGAGCGTGCCACGGCGGAGAACCCGCGGACAGCTGTTGTAACCATGGTGGAGCGCGTGGCGAGGACTCCCTGGTGTGGTGGAGAAAGGAGACATCGAGTCCACCACAGTCGTTAGCCGACATCCACACACCCCCAGCTCCACCTCCACAGAAAGGCCAGAGAGCCAGACAGCAGGAGGGCAGAGACACCATGTCCTGCTGGAGATCAGGGACACCATCCACACCAGCATAGATCTCCTCTCTCAGCTGGTCAGCATCGACTCCTCATCCTCCAACCACAAGCCCTTCCTCACCTATGTCAACCAGACCCTCAGGAACATGGAGGAACCCCAGTACCAGGTGGTGAAGGACTGGATCACCGAGCTGCTTTCACAACCTCCAGATCCAGAGCGAACCTGCTCCCACCCAGTCCAGGTCTGCTCCTCCACCTCCACCCCAGGTGATGTCCCTCCCATTCCAAGGCTTCCCACAGCCCCTCAGCTACCAGGCTACGGCTACCAGAGCAGGTCCAGCAGCACAGGCAGCAGGCCCTTCCCAGTCCAGGCACAGAGTCATCGGATGACACCTGTTGCCACCGGTTCCACTGATGCCACCGATGCCACCCACGACAATGATGCCACCGATGACAGCGATGATACCCACGCCAGTCCTCACCCAGCTGCAGACCAGACAGGCCCCACTACACGACTCCTTCCTCCACCCCACAGCCAAGCCCGGCCTCAGTACATCTCTTCATCAGTACTGGGGCTGACACCCCATGGCATTGGAGGAAGGACCTCTCAGCATCACGGGTCTGAGCCAGCTGTCTAAGAGTTCCTCAACACACCGTCCCCTGTTGTCCTCTCGGGGCCAGGCCCCAATGACGATACAGACCAGCACTCCCAGCACCACCCACCTCCAACAGCTCCTTGGACCCTTCACCCCTGAGACTGGGCCGCACCTCATGAGTGAACCAATAGAGTGCCAGAGACTGGGTAGCTGGCTACCTGTGGACTTTATTTGGACACTTGACTGGGTCATTTTTCTTTTACAGCGCTTGTGTTCAATTAAAGTTTATCTTTGATTCACACACTTGCTCCATTTCTTTTTTTTAATTAAAGTCTTGGTGGAAACATTTAGAATTGCGTTTAAGCCTTTGCATGCTTGGGGGATGGGTTAAGATAGCAGTGGGATGGGCAGGGATACCTGTGGGATGGGTAATAGCTGTGGATGGGTTAAGGATAGCAGTGGGATAGATAAGCCTCCAGTGCAAGCATAGTGGGACTGTATGGTCCACCCTCCCTATGCTGCCACACCTATGCCCTTTATTATCAATTAGCAATGTTATCATTGATCCACACACATGTCAACACAAACACAACTCTTTATTAAATGCCCTGTTCATTGTAGGCGCCCACCCAACATACATGGCCCAATCTCATCCGTGTGATGAGACAGGCTGAAGGAAGCACCCATTAATCATCTATCATCCTGTCTTGCCACTCCCACTGCTCCATCTGGGGAGTTGCACCAGGTGTCTCAGGAGTTGCGCTGCTTCTTCCCTTCACGTTGAGGCTCGTTGGGCCTTGCACATCCTGAGTGTCCATCAGGTTTCGCCCTTGCCTCCATTTCCCAGGCTCCATGTCCCATTGCCTTGCTGGAGGTCCACGAGCCTGTCTGCAAGACTGGGTAGTGTGTGCGCATGAGATTGTGCAGGATGCAGCAAGCTTCCACGATCCTCCTCACGGTCTTCTGGGCGATGCGCTGCATGGATGCGTGAGAAGTTACTGGAACCTGTTGACCAGGATGCAAAGCTACTCTCCACTACCCGCCTTGCCCTGGGACAGCCTGTAGTTGAAGATCCTCTCATCACGGGTGAGGCATCTGGAAGTGTAGGGCTTCATGAGGTAGGTTCTGACAGAGAAGGCGTTCATCCCCCACGATGAAGTCGGGCACATCTTGCGTGTCGTTGGGCAGGGGGTCTGGATCTGGAAAGCCCATGATGAGGTTGCCTTCCAGCCCCTCCTTGAGGTCACTGGCATTGTATACCTGGGCATCTGAACATGAGCCGCTGCCTGAAGCCATTTATTACATGAACTGTAGTCAGCATCGACCATGGCAAGAGGACGATGCTGAAGAAGCCCTTGTAGTTGAAAATAAGTGGAGCCCGACTTGCGGTGGTGCTTTGCAGGCCACGTGCTTCCCATCTATGGCTCTCAACGGTGTGTGGGAAGTTCCACCTCTGATACCACTGCTCTGCAACTTTTTTCCACCCTTCATCAGTGAGGGGCACTGGAGCGAGCTCCTGCAGGTATTCTTCGATGATGGCCTGCACCACTTCTCTGACCACAATTGCTGATGGTGGTGCTGTGGCACTCTCCAGCCGTACTGCATGCTTCCTGTAGCGTGGTCCCTTGAGCCAGGTGCGCGCAGAGTGAGTGCCACCTTGAGCCCAGGTTCCAGGCTGGGGCGGGAGCTTGGTGCTCTGCTTGGTCAACCTGGGTGTCAGCCACTGCCACAACTTCGTCAACATGGCTGGAGGCATCCTCATGAAGTTCTGGAATGCCCGAGTGTCTTCGTTCCTGAGCTCCACCATCAGCTTGTTGCACAGTACGTATTCTGCTCTTCTCCCATCCCATCTTTCGACCCAGACACTTCTTGGGACACCTCTTTTTCTTCCCGTAATAAGAGTTCACGAGATCCTGTAGATGGCTTTCGCACTGTTGCAGAAGGATGGTGGCTGCCAAAAGGGATTGTGTTACGATCCACGGTTGACATGACTGGATGCTGTGGAAGAGCAAGAATCAGTATGAAGGCTGCAGAGGTTTGCCCACAGCTGGGCTGCTGGGCTGAAAGTGAGATGCAGACGAGTTGCTCCCCCTTTTTATATGGCAGTATAGGTGTCCCTTTGCATCTCTAGGCATCCTCTAGGCATCCTCTAGGCATCCTGTAGACATCCTTAATATCGAGATAGGTCCCCTCTGCGAACGTTTTTTCTGTTTTAAACCGCTTTGTTTCCGTGCCTGCATCCATTCTGCATCCGTTCTGCGTCCATTCCGCTTCCTCCCTGCGTCCAGACGGATGCGAGTTGCGGCGGATGCGGAACGAGATGCGTAGCAGATATAGCGGATTCATCGTAACGGATGCAGAACGGTATGGCGTTAGCGGATGCGTAGCGGATGCAGAATGGACGAATTGGATACATTTTCCGCGCAAAAGTTTTGAGCAGCTCAAAACTTTCTGAGCAGATGAAACGTCAGTAAACGGATGCTGGACGGATAGAGAGGAAGCAAAACGGAGGCAGTGAGTACATCGCCGTTAACCAACGGATGGCAAGCTTTTTTTGTCCGATTTTACATCCTCTTTGCATTCCGTTGGATGCAGTGTGACAGGGGGCTTTAGATAGGACAAATGCACAAAAGGCCACATAATTTATGAATCATCAGCATTCTTGTTTTTATTGAAAGTGGAGAAATACCAACTTTGATTAAATAATTAAAAGACTTACAATAGTTTGGACAAGCAATGTCAAGGATGCCCACAGGGTCTGATCAATTTACCTCATGCTGCTTCCTTTCCTTGTCATAGGCAATGACTGCTGATTAAAGCTGTTTTATATCACTTCTTCACAAGCAAATAATGCATTTCTCATCATTGTCTTTCCATTGATAATAATTATCTTTACAGATTCTTTCCTGTCTGAAAAAGACCAGCCATCTTTAAAGTGTTCATGTGAACAATATCCTGTTATTTTTAATTGTACTGCCAAGCCTTCATACAACTAAACATTTGCAAATGTTGACTGCTCCATTTGATCAGTTTTTTTCCTGCAGGGTTCAGCACCAACTTGTTGAAGTCTTTCTATGGAATTTATAAAAATGGTGCAGCACACATGATCACATCTTTATTTTATGTCATGTAGCATGAGGTTATGAAACAAAATGTAATCTGAATCATGATCAAAATAGTTATACTGAAAACTGGGAACAATGCCTGGGAACAATATATTGTTTGGTGCATATAAAGGTAAGTTCTTAATATGTATTTCTCATCTTGAGATTTTATTGTATAAAACTATTCTGCAGAGATCCAACAGTTTCCTGGAATATATTTAAATGCCTACTGTGAAATGGGTATTTCTTCAGAACTAGAGGATATAAGATTCTTTTTGATATACCATATCAACAACGTAACAACCTAGAGAAGAGAAAGTTTGCCTAAAAAATAGTGCTAAAATAAGGCTCTGAAAAATGTAAGCCCATTCCCAAATGAAACTGTAGTCTCCATTTCATTGTTACTTGCCCGAGGGAACAGATTTGTGAATTTTTATCGCAAGTATTTTAGTTTAAATGAAAAAAACTTAGTTTAAATGAAAAGAAATATAATCCATAAGATTATAAATTTGCAAAGTTGATTTTAAAATGCATAAATCCTTAATGTAGTCTTATTGTTCTTAATTTTGTTTAGTTATGTTTTATTCCACCTTTATCATTTTTATAAATAACTCAAGGTAGCAGACATGTCTAATACTCCATTCTCATCCTCCTACAACAGCAACTCTGTGAAGTGAGTGACCGGTTGAAAGTTATCTAGCCAGCTTTCATATCTAAGATGGAACTAGAACTGACAGTCTTCTGGTTTTTAGCCTGGTGCCTTAACCAGTAGAACAGAGGTGGCATTCAGCAGGTTCTCACCATTTCTGGAGAATCGGTAGTGGAAATTTTGAGAAGTTCCGAGAACTGGCCAATCCCACCTCTGACTGGCTCCACCCCCATCTATTCTCTGCCTCCCGAGTCCCAGGTGACTGGCTGGGTCTTCTTTTGTTGCCCTGCACAGGAGAATGGAGCTGGAAAGCAGGTTAGTGGAGTGGGGAGGCAATGGATTTTGCAGTAACCTTCCCCTGCCACTCCCATCAAGCCATGCCACACCTACCAAGCCGTGCCCACAGAACCGGTAGTAAAAAATTTTGAATCCCACCACTGCACTAGACCAAACTGCCACTTATTTTTATCTTTTTTTCTACTTATCTGTTCTCATCTAATGTGTGGAGGGGGAGGGACTGTTTGGTAGATGTAAGTGAAATTTCTCTGAAAGAAATTGCTCTGAATGATCACAACTCCTACTTGTCTCACCTATCATCAAACAGACTGACAACATATTAATGTAATCAGAGCTGGTTAAAGATAAGCATCATTATCAAATGGATTTCAGTTTTCTGCCCAGTTCTTCCTGCTTGGATTGTATTATTATCAGGTTAAGATATTCACAAAAGACCTGAAAATGTTATTGCTAGTCAGGTGGCAAAGAACCTATAAAGGCAAGATAGGAAAATATTCAGGAAAATATGACAAGAGGTGGATTTTTCCAAAGTGCAATAGTTGTTCTGGGGACAGTCCTATATTCTTGGAGCAAAGCTGTATGTAAGACTTAGAGAAGTATTTAGTTTTGGATGATTTACAGTCCTTTTTCTGGTCTAAGGGTCGTCCTAGAATCTTAAGATGCTAGTCTTAAGATATAGATGCTACATTACAAAGAAATCATCTACATTTTTGCCCAGCACAGGGTTGGAAAGTTACACCGCATCAAGGATTTTCAGGCCAAGCATTTTCACTATGTTATTTCATGATCTTTGAACTTGTGCTGATTTCCCAAAGATAGCCTAAGAGGACTATTTTGGTCAGGTACTTCTTCATTTATTTATTTTTTTCTGCAAGCTGCACAGCACTCTGAAACTCATCTTAACAAGTCTTTTCTGTATAATGAAACTGAAATGCTACAAGCAATTATAGATATCACTGCAATTTTTCTAATGTCCATGCAAAGTTAAGAATGATCCAATCTTCATGTTCTATATGTAAATTGGGTGACTCCAAATCTGCAAATCTGATGCGTCCAAATACACTAAAGCATTGATTGGTTCCACTAGGAAAACCAATCCAAAAGAGCTGCGAAAGGCGGCAAATTTAAGCAACGCCCATTGGGCACAAGCAGGCAGGCCAGCCTGCTATAAAAGCTGGCCTCGGTTTCAGCCAAGTGTTCTCTGTTTACAATGACGGAGTTAAGAAATAAAGCCCTTGTTGTTAGGCAACCCGCTCTACCTCCGTGTGTTTCTAGAACAAAACACTGGCCGACGAAAGGTGGGGATCGTCCTGAACGCGAAACCTGCACAGCGGTTGATAAGAAGTCCAGATGGCGCAACAAAGATGCCTGGGAACAACAGCACCACCCCACCCTTCAATCCCAATGAAGAGGATTGGGAGTCCTATTGCAGGACCGCTTTCCAAATGTATTTGGAGCTAGCAATAAATGGAAGGCATTCAGAGCAACGTAAAAGAGGGCCTGTGTTCCTAACTCACTGCGGGCCAATGCGTTTTTCAAGGATGGCAAAGGCCTTGCGAAAGCCCCAAGATGTCAAACAACTAACGTGGCCAGAATTGCAAAGAATTCTCAAAGCACACTGCACGCTCGATGGTGTCTAATTTAAATAAACGACACGAATTTACCGCGGAGACCAGAGAGAGGGCAGAGGACCCGTCGCCGACTTCGTTGCTGCCCTAGACAAATAGGGGGTGAGTGTGATTTCCTGAACATTTGACGAACGAATAGGGATCGCGTGGTGTTGGGTCTTTAAGAGATCGACCACACAGAAGTAAATTCACTCAACAAGCCCACATCACCGGTAACGAAGCCATGTCGCGGAAGTCACAGCCGCTGAGCCGTGAACAAAATCGGCTGTCGCAATGAAAAAGATGAACACACAAGCCGAAAGAAACAAACCCAACAAAGACAGAAAGCAGCCTACCACCACCACCCACTACGAAGAGTCTGGCGAAAACAATCGAGTCGAGCGAAGAAGACGACGAGTCCACCATTTATTCACAAGCGAACAAAAAAGCGAGTTGCAGAAGGAATTGGCGGACGTGCGCCGGCTGCGGAGGAAAACCATTCCCGAGCCGAATGCAGATTTCTCAATTGCCATCTGCAGGCCATGCCAAAAACGAGGGCCATATCGAGAAAGTCTGCAGGAACAAAAAAGCTACAGCCCCAACGAGACGCAGAAATTCCACCAAACACAAAACCTGACGCCTAAACGAGCTGAGAGGAAAGTGGCAACAGACAAGCGCAAGCCAATTACACACCAAACTGGTTCACAATAGAGAGCGCTCAGACGGAAAGCGGGAAGAAAGGTTACAATCATTGTAAAAATCGAGAAGGGAAGCCCTGCAGATGGAAAGTGGATGGGTTTCTTTGATTGTAATCTTGGACAAATAAAACAGGCTAAGTCCAGATATGCGAGAGAGCCCAAAGAATTCAGAAGCAGCACCATAACCCTCAAAGACACCAAGGTATATCTCTTATATCCCTGTTAGACGGCATGCGGACATTTCCGAGTCGCCTTACAACAACACGTCAAAGTGCTACCGCTGACCATAGTTGACCCCGAGACAGACCAAGCCTCCTAGGCAATCGAATGGTCACACCATTGGGCATCGCGGATGACTGGGCATGTTCGAATCGAGTGACTACAACCGGCTTGGAAGAAAGAACCTCATCCGCGAGTTCTCCCAGGACGTTTTTGACGGCTCACTTGCAACACACTTGCCCATTAAGAGTTGACCTGCACGCTCACCATTCGGAGTAGGTGACCATCCTGAGCCACCAACTACCTGATGGCAGACCGAGGCGCCCGTCGCAATTATTTACTCTAGGACTCTGTCACAAAACCGAGCGGAATTACAGCGCAACTGACAGAGACTCTAAGCAAGTGGGTCCGCTGCGAGTAGAACGTTTCCATGAGCTACCTATACGGGCGGACCTTTTCAAATTATAACAGACCACCAAACCGCTAATGGGGATTTTGGCGGGAAACAAGCCAACACCAAATATACTTTCCCCAAGAATGACTAGGTGGTCGGAGTTCCTAGCAGCCTACTCCTCCACTCTGGACACATCCCAGAAAACAAATTTCCCATGCGACGCTTTAAGCGCAGAGCACCCTTACCAGCAAAACCGAGAAGACCCGGCACCAGCAATGGACAACACTACAAATAGAGCACTTCCCCGATATACCACATTTCAAGCTTTATGATGTCACCAGAGCCACCGCGAAAGACTCATGACTGCCCACGTTCTTAGCTGCGTAGGTAAAGGCTGGCCGGAAAATAAAAAAACTGAAAAACTTTAAACCTTTCCGGACCAGACAGACTGAACTTTCTATTTCAAAAAGGGTGTTTAGTTGTGGGGTGATCGGGTGGTCGATTCCTGCCAAATTTCAACCCAGGTACTAGGTTGTTACACGAAGGGGCACCCGGGGAATTGTAAAGATGAAAAGCCTGCCTAGAAGTTATTGTTTGGTGGACCGCGTATTAATAAGGACATAGAGTATTTGGGTAAGCTCATGCAACAAATGCCAGAATTAAGACCGTCTGCCCACCAAAAAGCACCCGTTAAGGGACTGGGAAACCCACGGGCCTTGCGTCAAGAATCCACATGATTTTCGCGGTCCTACAAGGGCATACCTTCGATGTCGTTGATGCCCTATTTCTAATTGTGAGAAGTAAAAGTTATGCCATCAACGACAACAGAAACGTAAATTTAAACAACTGGACAACCTTTTTGCCACCCATGGTCTTACACGGACGTCCATCGTGCTCAGATAATGGACCACAGTAGACCAGTATACAGATTCGAGCAATACCTAGGCCTCCCTAGGTATAAAGAAATGCCCCTAACCGCGCGGCCCAACCTGGCTGCGGAACGGCAGGGCCAAGAGAATGGCCGGTACCAAAGAGCGGTTAGGAAAGAATGACACCAGAGATGTTCCAACAAAAAAATAAAACAAGAATTGCTCACACTCCAGCACATAATGCCCAGTACCACGACCAACAATCCCCAGCAGAATTACTCCATGGGCGAAAATTAAGATCACACCTTTGATAGGTACACCCAACATTTTACTCCAAGAACCCCCCCAACTCCTCTACACGATTTAGACAATTCGAAATAGGCGATTTAGTATACGCTAAAAAACTTCACCGGGGAACGGTAATGGCTACAGGACCAAATTACCTAAATAACAGGCCCCAAATCCTACCGGTTAACAGTAGATTGGATAGGCAGGGAATGGAAGCGGCACATAGACCAGCTTCGATCCCGAAATATAGAAAGAACCACAGACATTACAACCATTCCGTCGAAAAAACCGACGAATTGCCAAACCCAGGGTGGGGGGGAAAGCGACAAGTAAATAAAGACTATTAAAAACTAAAAGCAAATGACAACATATGAACCAAAAAGAGCAAATAAAAGACTCACTGTTTTGGAGAGACTTTGCGTGAAGAGCCCATCGAAGGGGCCAGCCAGGCCAGCTCGACCTGCCCAGAGGAAAACGGACGGGAGCGGCCAAAACCGCCAGCCTAAGAAACTCAGGCGGAGGTAAAATGGCTGATCACCCTTCCAGACGGTTCCAGGAGAAGAACGGAGACACAGCAGCCCCATCCGAACCGGTCGAAGTCTTCACAAGAATGAACCGCGCAAGTCAAAGTCGAGTCGGGAAAAGCCCCACCTACCTGCGAGACTACGTCACCACGTAGCGATGAACTAAGGGGGAGGGGGTTTCTATATGTAAAGTTGGTGACTCCAAATCTGCAAAATCTGATTGTCAAAATACCACTAAGCATTGTGAATTGTTTCAACTAGCGAACAATCCAAAGAGCGTGCTGAAAAGGCGGGCAAAATTTTAAACCAACTGCCATTGGCTACAAAGCAGGCAGGCCAGCCTGTATAAAAGCTGGCCCTTGGTTTTCAGCCAAGTGTTCCTGTTTACTGACTAGTTAAGAATAAAGCCTTTGTTGTTGGAACCCGGTCTACCTCGTGTGTTTTCTGAACAAAACACTTCAGTGTTTCTAACATTGTGCGAGCTTCAAGTCCCTTTCAGCCATGAGCAATCACTGGCTGAGTCACAGTCTCAGCCTATATTCCTCAGAGGCCTGAATAAAAGACAAAATGCAAGGTATAGTTATCTTCAGCTTCTAGAGGGAAGACAGAATGTAGATCTAAGAAACAAATAGTAATAGCCATGCAAAATAAAAATATTTTTACTATCCATCTGCAATTAAGCTGAAATGGTACCAATTTATCTTGAATGATGCAAAACAAAAATGCTTTTTCTGTTTCCAGCAAATAAACTGCTTCATGTCATGGAACATATAGCAGGCTTTCATAGAAGACAGTAAGGTTGTATGGATGAAATTAACCACCCAGCTTGAAGCTATTTAAGTTTTAAAGGTCATATCAATATCTTGAAATTGGCCTCGAAATAAATCAGAGCTCAATAAATATACAGTTGATGCAATATGTTCTTAAAACGTTTGCAGGTAAGCAATGAAATTTATGGACTTAGCACCAGCTGCCATTTCTAAACATTCTTTCAGGGCCACCACACAGTTTTGGTAGTAGACAAAACTGTTCCATTCTACACTAAGAACTTCATTAAGACTTCATGTTCAAATTCATCTTCTCCAGCCATTAGCATAGCTGTCCAAAACAATCCTGGACCCAAAGGTATACAACAGCAACATAAGGCCTAAGAACAGGGGTGGGATACAACAGGATTAACTACTGGTTTAAGATTTACAAACTTCCCTGCACACTGTGAGGCACGCGCCTGTAAATCGTCATCAGCATGCTGTGTGCAGAGACACAGCCTTTGAAACAGCCCTCTTTTCCTGCTTTTTTAACTGCAGCTGTGCCTTGTTCGGCAGCTGAAGTTGAAAAATCAGGAAATAAAGATCAGGTAAGAGCCTGGGTGGGCAAAAACATCAGTAGACATAGAACCGGTTCTATGTCTGCTGCTCTTCAGAGCTACCGGTTCTACAGAGGTGGACATAACCGGTAGAAACCCACCCCTGCCTAAGAAAACCCCCAAATCAAATTCTTATCAGGAAGTATTACTCCATCTAGAAAAGTCATGTGAGGGATGCAGCTGTGCAGTGCTTGTGCCCCAGGTTATACAATCCTAGTAAATCAGGGCAATGGCAACAAAGAACATGGCTTCCAAAGATCCAGTGTCTCCACATCACATCATGTTTTCTGTAAGGCTACTTTAAAGATTGAAGCTGGAACCAGTTGTCCTTCAAATTCAATTCAGACAACAGTGTTGAATATAACTGCCATCTAACCATCTTTGCTGATATCTATTAGCATCTGTAAGTGAGCAAAACATCTACAAAATGGTGGGCAAAATATCATGATTGAATGAACATGTCTCCCTTTGACCATGTGTATAATTTTACTATGTGTACAAAAGGCATGGAGTTTCAATTGTGAAGCCACAGCCACCATCTTGCAGATATTAACATCCTTTCCCTATGGGCATTCCTAACCACAGTGTAAATTAAGTGTATTTTTCATAATATGATGAACTTTAATTTTTACATAATGTTGGTAGAGGTGTGTAATATATCCATTCATATTCCCATGTTAAAGCCACAGCTTTGGGGAATAGTAGTAGCCTTTTCTGCTTTGTAAAATTATTCATCACTTCCTTGTCAGGAATGTGTCTACTTTCATGCTTTGTATTTCTTCAACTGTGAAATACCATATGTGATGCTTAAGCTTTTAAAATGAATACTGAGGTCTCAGCAGCTGCAATTCCTATACTTTGGCCAAAACTAGTTTAGCAGATGTGATTTCTACTTTCACTAAAATGAGTTTAATATAATTTTTTTCTTGTGCTTTTATACTGGACTCTTGGAAATTATTATACAATATTTCTTTTCTCATCTACCTCACCAAGAATATTTTGGAAGTGGTATCATTCTTTTTAGGTGTGCTGTCTTCCATTGTTATTGTTATTTCTTTTTGTTCTTGTTTTCTCCAATGTCAATTTTTGGGTCCCTTGATTCTTTAGCTTAAATGCAACATTTCATTTCCAATGGCTGGATCTATTATTATTTTCATTCTATGGTTCATAACTTTCTTTTTAGGTATGTTAACATTTCTGAGATTTAAGCCACAGAATATTGCAGTATAATTCTCATAGTACTTCTAAAACATTGTTTCTTAAACACAAAACATCTAAAGGCTAGGTCACACTGGCCGACGGATGCAAAACGTATGTAAAAAGGACACAGCAGACGAGCAAATTTTCC
>BHFT01054497.1:0-11615 GCA_004320025.1 Laticauda laticaudata
AAAACGGAGGCAGTGAGTATATCGCGTTAACCAAAGGATGGCAAGCTTTTTTGTCCGTTTTACATCCTCTTTGCATCCGTTGGTGCAGTGTGACAGTGGCTTAAGGAAGAAAAATAATGGACATTGAAGGAAAGCTACATACATGGCAAAGTATATGTGGGAGAATATTTGTTCCACCTCTACCATAACAATAGTTAACAACAGAATACTGCCCTGAAAATATATGCAAATGATGCAGCCACTCTTGTTCTCAGTTTTAGGACTGAAAGCCCTCTGGACTTCTGCTTTCCATTGTTCTGATGAAAAGCTCAACACAAATTATTTGAAATCAAAACAAATGATATTTTCTAAACATCTAATGAGATATGGCTGGCCGGTCAATGGATATAAAATAGAACAAATTAAATGTTGATATATCTGGGTGATCTCCAAGCTTCAAGATCTTGAGATTTATTTATTTGTTTGTTTGTTTGTTTATTTAATATTGCTGCCTATTCGCCCATTGCAACTCGAGGTGGTTTACACAATGTAAAAACATATTTAAATAAAAAATAAAAATATCAAACAATAAAAACTAACAAAAGAATCATATAAATTAATAAACAAACAAATAAATAAAATGCTGTCTTTTTTGCCTTGCTGTCTTTTTTTCCTAACTCTATTAATCATTTTTATGTACTTCAATTGAGTTCTGTAATTTTTGTTACTTAACTGTATATTTTTCTGGTGACCATAAAAAAAATGTTCTATTCTGAGTGAGGATATTATCCATTTTTTTCAAGACAAGAAAACATCGTAATTATGCAAACTATAGAGGGAACAGAAGCATTTAAAACATTTTTAAAATGGCAAGATGGTGGAATCTGATGACATTTCTGCAGAAATATTACAACTAATTGACAAAATTGGTGTAAACTTGCTTACAACATTGTTGAATATAATCTCTGATATACAGATTATTCCAGATGAATGAATAATATGATTAATATTTACATCTATTACTCCACCTAAAATAAACAATGGTGTGTGGTGGAGGAAAGACAATGAATACCATATGATTAGCTTGATGCTTTGAAAGTATTTCATAAAATGGTGCACAACAAGTTTTGTGGGAAATGTGAAGCATTTTGAGTAGGATCCCATTTGGATTCTTAAAATGATTAGGTAGTATATGTTAACTTCGAAGAATATTGCAAAGAAGTGAATGTGGATATTAATGCCTGTTCTATTTTTAAAAAACCATTTGATTGAATGTAGTATAGCAATTTTCTAGATATAGTAAAAATTACAGGATTGTTTGAGAGGTTATAAATTATTATGCATTTATTTTGAAAACAAACTGTAGCTGCTGCAGTTGAAAGAAAAAATGACAAAACAACTGCAGTCACTACATGGAATGTGACAAAGGGTTGTATTATCTTCCTTTTAATTTAATACATACTTTATGGAAAGGTATTAACATTGATGGCATAATAATAAATTATGATATACAGATGAAGCAATTCTCTAATTAAAGACCCATGTTGATGTGGACCAGCTGAGCAAATTTTATGGTCCAAAGAAAGATTCATAGAATACACAGAACTGGAAGAAAGAAATGAGCACATTTAGGGCAGGAATAGGCAGATGTCTTAAATATTTCCTCTCTGGGTATTATGCAATTTAAAAATTGCATCTCGTCTCCTGATTTTTTTCTCTCTCCACATATTTTTGTGCCAAAAATCCTGGGGTACCTGGAATATGAATATGTTTTTCTCAGAAATGGAACATTGGGGTATGCACATTTCACTTTTTTTTTCAACTGAGTAAGACTAATTGTTTTGAGTAAACTTAATGTCTCTGGAAGAATTGTTCCCCCATAACATTCTGATGGAGCAAAGATTTGTATACATGGAGTATACCCATGGTTTTTTTAAAAAAACTATTGTTTTATCCATCATTTCTACTCTCAATTACTTTTGTGAATGCAGCAACTCTTATGGTCTTTGATCTGGTCTCTTTACTGCCATGTTTATCTGCCATCAGGTGGCACTCAGAAACATTTGTGCTGGCACGTGAGCTGCAGGCAAACTTACTTCGCTGCTCATGCGCATGCCTTACAGCTGATTTTCGGCCAGTTTGAGACCTTTTTCGGACTCCCAGAGGTTTGAGGAAGGCTTCTGCAGGCTTCTGCAGGGTTTTCAGGCCAAAATCTAGGTCCATTTAGTCACTTCCTGTTTTTCCAGAAATACCAGAAGTGACGGCACTAGTCTGTTCCACAAAAGAGAACACAATTTCCTCACACAAAAATTAACAAGTCGCTGGGATCAAAATTAAATCAAATGTATTACATATGAATAGTAGTTGTATGCAATCAATTTAATTTTCATATGAACAGTGATTCCCCATCTCAACTGATTCATAAACACACACACACACACACATATGTGTGTGTGTGTGTGTGTGTGTGTGTTTTTAAGTTTTCGTGGGTACTTACATGTATGCTATTCAGCTTCCTTCAGGTATTATCCCACATCATTGTAGTTGTGCTTTTAAAGTTGTAGCAACGTTTTGGCAGATAATCTCATCTGCCATCATCAGAGGATTTGTATATGAACTCAATAACAGAAGCCTGATTGATGGCAGATGAGATTCTGTCACAAACATTGCTACAACTTTATAAAAGCACAACTACATGACGTAGGATAATAGCCCGAAGGAAAGCTTGAATAGCAAAAAAATTTTGGTAGACTCCGATTCTCATAGAATCATAGAGCTGGATTAGGATTTGGAAGCTCTTCTTAAGTCCCAAGTTCCCCCCCTCCCCCTGCCCAAGGTCTTATAGCCTGCTGGAACAGAACGCTTGTCCAATCTTCTGCTGTGAAAACCTCCAGTGATGGAGATCACAATCTCAGAAGGCAAGCTGTTCATTGCTTAATATTCTCACTATCAGGAAATTCCATCTTTAGTTCCAGTTTGATAACATATACCCCTGACCACACTTCCATCCCGTGTTTGGTTGTCCTGCCCTGCAGGTACTGCTGGAGAAATAAATCGATGCTGTCTATCTTGTGACAGCCTTCAAGTATTGGAAGACACCAATCAGTCCCCCCCCCCCAAGCTTTCTCTTCCTTAGGCTAACATACCTAGCTCCATAACTCATTCATCATATGATTTACTAATTAAATTATTTTTATTTATTAAACTTATTTAACCCCCAGAGCCTTTGTCATCTTTGTTGCCCTTCTCTGTCCTTTTTCTTGTACCTCAAGATTTTGTTCCTGCTGTCCCACAGGAGATATGCTAACAGACATACTAGAATTTATGGCATATCTCAGTGAAAAGTTACAAATTCTGAATCTGCAATCAGTGTGTTCTCAAAACTATTCAAACAACAAAATTATGAATATAGCTATTCATCCTAAACTATAACAATCTTGTATAAAGTACTGGCAATAAAGTTGACCTCAACCATGGTTCCTCCTTTGTTACACAGAGATTTTAATACTGTGATGGTAATTTTTTCACTGGGTTTTCCAGTTTTGAATGCCATTCCCCAGAAATCACTAGCCATGTTTTTAGGGTTGTTAGCCAATTTAATTATTAGTAGACAATTAGGTGGAGCTTTATCCTTCTCTTTGAGTAAAGTTTCTTCTCTAATATACAGTAGATATCCCTGATATGTTACACCAAACTATTTCAGGAATTGTGGATTGAAAAAGCAATATTAGGAATAACAGAGTACATTTCAGTAAAATAAACCTTTTAATTTTCAACACACTCCCTTTGGGATATATATGGAACACGCATGGTCAGGCTTTGAAGAAGGTTTTCAAAGTCATTGATCTTCTTTTGCAAATTACACTTAATTTAAAATGAAGCCCTTGTCTGAAAATATTCTATAATTATATGCATCATTATTTTGCAATTTTGGAAGGTGTAATTATATTTCTCCTGTGTTTTCTATCATTATTTGTTTTCTTATTACAATTAATCAATTTCAGAAAACCAAGTTAAGATACTTTCATTATACCCTGATTACTCTCACCAGAGTTTGAAACATTAATGTTTGCTCAGCAGACACAATGCACCTTTCTTTGAGTATTATATTTATTTAGAACAATTTCAGCCATAAGGTTTTTCCCATACATTAACCTATGGTTTCAGAAATTGTTTACCACCAATCAATGGCACAAAGTCAGTGGCATAGAGTTACAATAAAACAACAGGCCATAATTCTTTGCTGATGCTTCACTAGGCATTTGTGAGCTTGACCTTACTTGTTACACAGTATTAGTTATTATAAAGATTTATTTGAAGAGTGATTGACAACCCTCTCTAATTATGCAAATTGTACTGTCTACTTCCAAATTCTTAGGCTTTTATTTGTAAGAAACAAGAGGAATTAGTTATGTTCACTTGAGTTTTCCCCAGTCTTCAAATGAATTCATGCATTTAAATAATTTGATTGCCTTTGGACAAAATGATGGCAAATTACCCATGAAATATCGTACATCTGGCACAATTTTATTCAACAGTAGCTTTTGCTAAACTGATACAGTCCAGATGCATTGGAACTAGCTAACTCCACAATTTGAACATCTCCTTTAAGGCAGGTGACCAAAATAACATGTTGAGAATTGAGAACACATTTCTCAGTTGGCAGGTGAGTCAAGAAATATATCACACTGGGCTTTCAGCTTGGCAACAACAAGCTGCTGCTTGTAGTTTTACAAGCCATGTTACAGCTGGACCCCAAGCCTTTCATACTGTGAGCTATGGAGACTAGAAACCAAGTCCAATGAAGAAAAGTTAAAAGAACTGGAAGTATGCAGAAGAAAAGACTGAGGGAAGACAACAACAACAATTTTCAAATGTCTGAAAGAAGGGGCACAACCAGATCCAATCAGTTGAAATAATAGGGGAGTCGGTTTAGGTTACATATTTTATTTTATTTTTATTTATTTTGATTTGTCAATCACTTACAAGATAATAGGTATAAGTATATACATAGTTATGAGACTATGAATTGGTACATTATAAGAAAAATAAAAGAAAAACGAATAGGACAGCGGAGGGTACGGCCACATTGGTGCACTTATGCATGCCCCCCTACAGAACCTCTTGGGCAAGGACTGATAAGGTTAATAGCGACCAGTCTAAAGGTTAAAGGTTTGGGGTTTGGAGAAACCAACAGGCAGTCAGGGTAGAGTAATGTTCAGACATTGACAATGGCTGAGAAGGTTTGTATTTCCTTGCACTCAATCGGTTTGGTGTGGTTTACCTTGATTTTGTACTATCCTTGTGCCTTGCTGTTTGTTATGGTTTGAAGCTGAAGTATTCAATTACAGGATAAATCATTGCAAAGCATGTATGCATTTTGACACTGACCATATCGGATTTTAGATCAAACTCAAAATCAGTGGGCGTAATATCAAGGTTTCTAGGTATACGCGGATTTCAAGTCTCGGTGGCAAGGTGAGAGGTATTTCTGGACCTTTCTCAACTGTGCTACATATCGAGGTTACATAATCGTGGGTTCCAAGACTGATGAGCCTGTATTACGATGTAATTGTCAGCAACATGTTTTGTCATGTTCCAGGTTAAGAAATGTGATATTACGCAAGAGAAGAAAGCTATGATAGGCATTAGTTAAACCAATTCTTAGGTGCACTTTTGTTGCTATGTAGTGACAGTGGCTCTAACATTTAGGATCATTAAGAGATGTGAGCTTGGATCATCAGCCAAGGTCTTGACAATTCAGCCTGTATTTTATTTCTGATTTTTTTTGCCAATCCGAGGTAAGACAGAGCAATTTATTTGTTGGAGAATTGTGAAATGCATTTGTTTACCCTTCATAGGAAACCCATCCGCACCACGTCTTCTTCTGACCAGGGTAGTAGTATTGTCGTTGTGCATTGAACAGCTCTCTACATCATCAAGTGAACGATATTGCAGTTTGGAGTCTCAATACTGATTCACAGAGATCCAGTCTTATCGTGAGATTGCATGAAGAGCCGCGTTCCGCGCTCTCCCAGGATCCACTGCCCCTTGGGGACACCCCACTATTGACAGGTACAGAATTTGATAGGACACTTACCAAATGTTTGACCATGTGATTGGTTGTACTGCTTTGACAGGAATGCTCTCTATCACAGATTATGTAGGTGTCCACGAAGATAACCGATACGATTTTCAGTTTAGGTAGTAGTTTGTCATTATCAACTTCAAAGGCTTACAGAATCTATGTTAGAATTGCACTCTACTCCGTGTTCATGCCCGCTGACTCGAAGTTGGCGTAGTCCAATATGTCTTTTGCAATGTAAGAAGTTTAGCCACCGATTACAGATATCAGTTTTTCTTCTGAAGTCAAATTGTCTTTACTTGGAGAGAGCAGATTGTTTTCCGTCTCTCAAGTGGAAATCAATGGATTTTGGTGTAAGCTAATTGATTCCCATGACTTCTACCAGGTGATCACGCATCAAGGACGAACCATTGGTGTGTAATTTTCACAACCTAAGGGTCGTCTCCCGCTTTTGGAAAATAGGGGGTGACTGGTGGCTTGTGACCATGAGGTCTGAGGGACGGCAAGGGAGACCTGGCTTCTTGAAGATATTTTCAAAGATTCATGCTTTAGAGTTCTGCTACTGGCAGTCGCGACAATAGCCTTTTTACGAAGGAGCACATATTCCCGTCCCGCATCGCATAGATAAGACGACTAGTCTTTCAGGATTACATAGTGCGCTTTTCTTCAACACTTGTCTTCTGTAAAAATTGATATCGTATGTGGAGAGTATACGTGTAAGCTTTTCTATGTGGTGTCCATGCTCAGATAGCCTGCATGATTCCTCTGCTGTTTACAAAAGTACCGAGCCAAGATACTGTGTTAAGAGAATGGTGCTTTAGTAGTGTCCGTACATTGCAGTCTTTACTCCGACTCTACCGGCGTCTACGCAAGGGGTGGGAATGACGACTTGACAGTCTTTTAGATTCGTTGTTTTCAAATTGGTCAGAAAGCATGAAATGAAATTCGGTGTGTAGAACGGGTTTTTCCTCTATCCGTTTGAATGTGATACATCTGCGCTGCATTCAGGTCTTTCACGGCTCCTGGTAGGCATAACTGATGTTTATACTCCGTCCTGTTTGGAAAGTTGGCAATCGTCGACCAGTTTTATGATTTTTCTGGCGAAAAGTAGATCCGACTCTTTGTTGCGAGTTGCAGTTTCCTTTATGTGTTATGGGTAAACTCTGTCTTTCCCTGGTTTTTGGAGTTGTTATTGTGGTCCATATACGTTTGATGAGCTCTTTTTGACTTCAAGTAAAAAATATGTGGGCTATATGGTCTTCAAGACAGTATTGCACTCCAGTGAATCACGAGATTACCAATCACGGGATGAACAGATTCGTTGTCTATAAGATATGCATCGCGGTGATGACTGTGTATTTTTTAGTAAAGAGGGTTGATGAAATTGGGGGATTTACACAGGAGAGTCATATGTGACTATATTTGAGTGCTCGGGTCTATGTTGAGACCAAAAGTCAATTCAATATAATGTGTCACGTTGGAGTAACATTGGCGGTCTTAGTTTGTATTGGCCGTAAATTTCGAAGATTACAAAAACTATTGGCACTAACGATGAGGATGTCGAGGCAGTTACTATTAGTATATAGTACTGTGATTACGGTAGTGCTATGTTTGCCAGTCCAATTTGTGAAAACGAGCATTGAGTAGCGGAGCCCGTAGAGAGGCTTGGTTATGTATAGATTCGAGATTGTTTACACGTCTGTCACGTTGAGGGTCCAGTTATCATTGAGAGAGAATAGACGTTAGTGGAGAAGATACTCCGAAGAAAGATAAGAAGCATGTGGCGCGCAGGATGTTGCCCCATGTCTAGGGACGGTAATTTAGCCTTGTGGTTCACGGAGATGTGTGACAGTATTCATAATCAGGGAGCTCTCCCTGTATACGGAGGTAGTAGAAGGAGAATGCGAAAATTAAGTGATTAATTTAAGCATATGGATATATTCCATAAGAATGCATGGGTACTCAGACAGATTGCCAAGTCTGGTAATCACTTGGATGTGGATGGTCTTAGACTGTAGCACGGAACATGTCTATGCTGTTAATAAGAGCATAAAAACAGCCACATTCTCTACGAAGTTCACGGATCAGATTGAAAACATGATTAGTCTATACTTGTGGTAATCGGAGTCAGGAGAATGGCCGTTGGAGGCATTGTTTCACAGGCAAATAAGACCTGGTCAAATTTCAGCCATATTTGTAAGAGGAGGAATTTGAGGTTATTTTTATTCACAAGGCTTCTTGCACTTGAGTAGCCCACGTTGATTTAAGGGCCAGGCCTGGAGTGTTGAATTTGAGGCTAGTTAGGGGCGGCTACCTAAATCGTGTGGGTGATGGTCGATTGCTTGGAGTAGGGTTGTGGTTGAAGGTTACAAGGCGAGTTGCATACTTGTGGTGACGTACTTGATAATAGGTCAGCAGTGGTTGTCAAGTACAGGTCCTTCTCTCCCATTGTCCTAGCACCATTTTGAGTTCTGCTGTGCGCGAGTACTTCGGAGTGAGCGGGCGCGTTTGCCTGTATGGTTAGGTCAGTGGCGAAACGTGAGGTTCTTCTGTGGTTGGTGTTAGCGATTTGTTGCCAAGTGAAATTTTATAGTATAAGATCTGAAGTTCTACATTTGCTTGATTCATTTTTGCGAAACTGACCTGCAGAAGGTCGTAGGGGCCACAGAGCCACATGCCTCTTTTTGAACTCTCGGGCTTGATGCCAAGAGAACTCAGCCCACGTGTGGGAAATCCTCAGCTATTTCAATACAGGGCGAGATGGGTTTGTTGCCTTTGTAAGTCACTGATGATGTTTCAGGAGCAGTTGTGCATGTCATCATTTTGTCATTTGAATGGCTCTAGACCAAATAAGATGTGTTTGACGTTTCGGTTTGTGCTCACAGCTTCGTCTGATGAGGATGGTGGCATTCATTATATTTCTGATTTATGTTTTTTGTGTGACATGAGTTGTGGAGTGGGTTGTGGTCTGTTGGGTAGAGATGTGGTTTGGTAGCTATTTGATTAGGTTCCAGGTTTTGCGTTGTGTCTTTTTTTCAAACTTGGGACTAATCCTTTGCTCTTTAAAGCATCCAGGGATGCTACTATGATATCAAGGGATGGTTATGTCGTGTTTCTATGATTCAACTCTTTCAAACAGATAGTTTGGGTCTCGCATGATTCGCAGAGACTATGGAATCACTCAGTTGGATGATTCTAGGTATTGAAATCATCTATGATCAGTTAATCCCAACGCAGTCATGTATGCAGCCCGTATTCTATTACATAGAGCAAATAATGTTATGATGGAATTTTTCATTATCCTTTAAGAGCTTTATAAGCATTTAAGGCATGAGTGCCAGGAGTCTCTGTCGTTCCATTCGATGGGGGATTAACTTTCTCTTTAGAGTTGTGGTTTGGGCATTGAGATTTTTTTCTTGGCATGGTAGGTTTTGTTAAGTCATGGTACATTTGATTAAAATTACGTTAATGAAAACCAATTGTTGGGGTAATCAATATAGCTAATATCGACACCAACGAAATCAAAATCTGACAATAATCTGCTACATTGGTAAATAATTTCTGAGGAAAGCTGCGTAACGCCAATGCTACAGCCAACATGCGCTAAGGCAGTATTCGGCGGCCGGGACTTGTCGTGTGAGCCACGCGCCCGCGTGGTTATTGGCGTGCCCCGCGTGAGGCGCCCCACACCAGTTGCATTTTTGGACGTGCTGAATTGCCGCAGAGATCGCGTGACCGGCCGAGGCACGGTGGCTGCGCGCGCTGTAACTCGCCCGCGCGTGGACGTAAGCCCAACACTCCAGCCTAAATGCAATTAACTAGCACTATATCCCTAATGCCTAATTAATTAAGTGCTAATCATGCAAAATCACAACGTGTTCTAAGAGTTAAATTCAACCAGAGATCACTAATTATTAGACTAATCGTATTTAAATTACATGAATCTTGATCTTTTAAGCACTAATGCAGTAATCCACTACCATATTGCAACTAAGACACTCTAATCACACTAATCAACGTTAAAACAATAATCAAATTAACCATTTATTAAATTATACAAGTAATAATAAGTAATGATGTAGTACTGAAGCAGTCATGCAGAGAAAAGGGGTTAAGTTGTTTGTCCTAGCAGCTGTTATTACTGGGTGGAAGGATTTTATAGCTCACCTATGGCTGCTCTATTCGGCAGCTGTAAACAATAGGCTGTAACAGGAGTTCAGAAGCACCTGGAATAATGAAGAGAGTGAGCAAAACTCACTAAATTAAACCCATGTTAACTACAATCCAATATGTCCTCTGAATAAGATTGTTGTTCCAATAGCTTTCGCAAGTTTTCTTGCAAGTTGAGTAGTAAAGTAAAGAAGTACAGTCCGAGAAATTGGGTGTAACCAATCCAATATGTCCCTTCGTATCTTTAAAGTTACTTCTAGCTGCAATATCTTTTCGTTTACTAAATCTGACAGTCACTCCAGTCTGTGTAATGCGCAGCTAATTATCTCCTCCTATTGAGTCACCAACTATTCCGACGAAGAATTCCATTGAGCAAAATGTTCCATTGCAGAAATTGGAGTGATTCTTACCAAGACTAAGCATGCTGTTACAAGATCTTTCCTTTCTTTTTCACTTCCATCTCAGCTTCCTTCCTGGCTTCGGTTCAACCATGCTGACAGTTCTCTTTTTAGTTCGGATGGAGGGGTTTTCTTTGGATCAGTTGAGGAGACTCTCCTCTCCTCGCGACCACCGAAGCATCCCCTCTGCCTTTATCGCTGTCCAGGGTGACTTTTAGCTCTTAAGAGCCTCAGGGCCCTATTCTAACAAAGCCATCAACCATTGGAAGATGTGGTCTCATGAAATGTTATGTTATCAAAGGTCTTCAGCTAATAAATGATCACGTCAGAAATGATGTGGCAAATCTTGTATCAAGCAAGGCGTTAGATTTGATGACTTCTAAGGTAACTTCCAGCTCTATCATTCTGTAAGTCCCAACTCCATGGCCCCTCTGGCATCTCGTAATGATAGAAAACTTCCATCCTAATTTGCAGCTCTAAATAAATTAAGAATTGTGATAGGATTATTTCAGGCAGCACTAATTGGTTGAGCAATGTCTACTCATGCAAGAGTTTTATTCACACACACCCTTCCCATCCTGTTTTTGCACTGAGCTCAGTTTTTGGTTTCTTCCTTCCATGACTCTGATTGAGATTCTCACTTTCCCTAATTGTGATTTCCTCCCCCCCCCCGAAACTGGCAGAGGAATTATGTGATTTTATGTAATAAATGTAAATTGGCCATCAAAGAAGCAGGCAGTTAAACAAATATAATCAGCAATTTAGGTTTGCTTTTCTTCAGTCCTATGTATTGCTTCCCCCCCTTCCCAAGTTGTAATACTATAATGATTATTGCAGTAAACTGGAAAAGTCCCTTTCTTGATTGTTCTTAGAGCAGACAGAAACCTGTCAAGATTTAGAGTGCCACCAATATGACCCACTATCCACAACTCTCCAGGTGTTCCTGCTCTGCCAACTGTTTTTTTTTTTTGAAAAGAATTTTA
>BHFT01054498.1:0-18437 GCA_004320025.1 Laticauda laticaudata
ACTTTCACTTCAGCACTTTATTCCTCCTGCACATTCTTTTCCAGATGAGGGCTTCTTTGAGGCGGCCATTTCTGACCGCTGCTCTACCGCCTTCAGGAAAGGGAGTTTAGCCAGCTTGGGAGGAAAGATGTGCCTTTCCTCGACCCTGCTGGAATCTCCCCTGTCTTCACTGACCTCTATGGGATGGCTTAGCCCCGAAGCCAGTTGGCTCAGGGCACTCCAGCGGTGCATCCAGGCAGAAACCATGCATGATCGTGGATTCCTGCCTGCCACTGAAGCCCTGAAAACTGGAACCCACTATGAAGGGCTTTAAAGTTGATAATCAATTCCTTGAATTATATCCAGAAATTGACTAGTAACCAGGGCAGCTCTTGAAGGGCATAATGTGACATTGCTGACACTGCTGCATTTAGGACCAGCTATAACTCCTGGATCACTTCAAAGGAAACCCCAGATAAAGCACATAAAATAGAGCAATCACAAGGTGATCAGGGCATGAGTCACTGGAGGTTGTCCCCATTTGGGAAAGAGCACAATTAGCATACCAGGTTTACCTATGAAAATGATCATAGAATACAAGAAGAATCCAGTTGCTCATAGAATCCAAGAAGATTCCCAGATTGCAAATGGGTCTTGAATGGGGGAGTGCAACCCCACTGAGAACTAATGATGCAATAACCCCAGAATGAGAGGGCCTAATAAGCACAGCTACTCAATCTTCTGAGGTCGAACCTGTTTGTCAGATCTGCACTGCCTCCTACTGCAGGGCTAGGAGTTTAACAGTGTCAGGAGAGAGAGTCAAATTGTTGGCACCTAATAAGAAGAGACCATGGCTACAATTTCTCTCCACCTATCAATCCCAATTGCAACAGGCTATACAGAAAAGAGAGGAACTATCACAAAATGGTGCCTCATAGCACAAAAGAGACCTTGAAGGTGATTCAAAACAGAACCATGCTAAGTGATCTTGAAAGCCACTGAGAGATCATGGAGCACCAAGGATAGATGCACCAACTCCATCCTGGCTCAGGCATTGGTCATGTATCCCTGTACTAAATGCTGACCTGATACCCAATTGAAACCACATTGCAGAACACTTGGATCATAGCTTTTAAAAAAGACATTTCCACCAGGATTACCATACACTTGCTCAGACAATATAGGCAATTTTTCAGAGGGCTCTGAGTGCTGGTTCAGAGATATGTTTTATTCACTTCACAGAGTCCTTCTAAAACGTTTACACAAGAGTACTTTGTATTAAATAAATATGATAAAAGGTGCACTTAGCCACTGTTGCTGCCAGAAGATCTAAGAACATTTTAGGATTTGAGATCATGAAATCTGCTATTAAAATATTCTTCTTACAATGTAGGCTACAAGTGAATTACACGTTGCAATCTTGAAAAGCATTTTCCACATTAATATTACAAAAGTTATCAGTTCACAACCTTGTGAAGATGAAACAACTACTGTTTGTAAAAAAAAAAATAATAATGCTGTATTTACTATGCCAAATGTTTGTCCTTTTTAGCTAGGCATAGTATTTAATATATTAGTATAAAGGGAAGAAATGAAAGCAGACAAACAACTAATCATTTCCATCAGTTTTCCAGAATCATTGAAATTTCATTCCATATATTCATTCTGCTTTTATTGTTTTTTGGGAGAATCGTAATTTTTTTTTTAAAGGGAAAAGGGGCCTATTAGATAATAATAGACATTGTGGTATAATAGACATTGTTATTTATAGACGTGATTCCAAAGCATCAAAATGCTTTTTCCAAAACATATCTTGCTAAGCAATCAAAAAATTCTACAGTTTGCTACAGAGACAATATAAATAATTTGAACCACTGCATTATTTCTACTGTCAAAATCAAAAATTTGTTACTGGAAAAGGGAATACACATTCCCTGGCTATCCTTCAGTATACGTTTCCTGTCCAACTTTGCTCTACTGACAAGATGTTGTGATGTGTGTGAAAGAATTATGCTCACTCTGAAGATAAAAAGGTGAGGTAGGCATTTTAAATCAAACTCTGCAATTAAAGCTCTTGAAGATGAAGTCTGAAGATTTACATCTGCTGATAAAGTTAAAATTTTATGATAAAATAGATACCACAAGTACACTGTTAATCAAAAGAGCAAAATGCCACAGTTTGGAAATTTTAGATATATTAATCAAAGATGGCAGGAATTATAGGCTGCTGGTAAGGGAGGGAAAGTAAATGAGGAAACATGAATTGTAACATCATTACACACATCAGATGACTTGCATGTCTGCACTCAATGTGGGATGCAAGTATGAAAGGTCAGAACATTTTAACAAGTTTCATCATTATCATTATTCCTAATAATTTCTACAAAGTGCCTACAGCTGGAAAGAGCATATTTTCCTGTTCACCTAATGCAAGACATTGTGATGGCAAATCAAAACTAAAATCATAGTTTTAGTTTAAGTAGTGAGGTATTTGGTTTGTTTTTTTTTAATCTGTGGGGGGTTTGGTTGGTTTTGGTTTTGTGCCTTCAAGCTGATGGCTGGTGACTGCCTGTATTAATCCCCTGCAGGGATTGGCAAGACTTTGGAAGTGGTTTTTCATGTTTTTCCCAAGACAGAGTATGACTGGCCCAAAGTCACCCAACTGGCCTCATGCCTAAGGCAGACTGGACTTCTCCCTAGATTTCTGTGGAAAGGAAATCAAGGAAAACTAGCTTGGAGACAGCTAAAATTTACAGTATATGCTGTCCTGAAACCAGATAGATAAGATTAGAAGACACAACTACACTAATGGTATAGCAATGGAGACTATAAGGAAGCCATCTTTTGCTGCTACTCCTGAAGAAGCTGCTATAGGCTCCTTAGGGTCATTTGTGGCTTACTACAAAGACCCCATTTTCCCAGCCCATATAATGCTTGGAAACCCACTGACTACAATTCCTAAAAACCGACAGCAAATTTCCCTGAAATGGGAAACACAAAGATTAAAAATGATCGTGCAATCCTTCAACTATGCTACTCCTTGGTACCATACTCTCTGAGGATATTCTGTCAGTCCAAACTATAGATCCAAAGTAGTTAGCTAATTTACCCTTCTCCAGTCCGGAACCCTTGAAACATGCTAGATTTCAATCCTTAGATTGTGTTGGCTAGAAATGACTACAACTACTCTAAAATGTCTAGAGCAGGAGCAGGGGTGGAATTCAAATTTTGTAACAACCGGTCCTGTGGCTTAATTTGTGGGTGTGGCTTGGTGGTCATGTGACTGGAAAACCAAATATAAGTGGTCCTCTCTTAATGGCCAGTTGCTTAGCAAGCATTCTAATTTATGACTGACCTTGCCAGAGCTACTTGACCTGTTTTTGGAGTTTTGACAGCCATGTGCACACAAACCCACACACCCACACACACAGGGGGAAAGAGAGGCGGCTGTGCATCCTGGAAATGTGCCGGTGGTGAGGAATTTTCTTGCTTTGGAGGCAGGGCAGCAGAGCACACCGGGGTGTTCCCTCGATCGGATTCAGCAGCACCAGGAGGAGAAAGGGAACATTTCCTTCTCTCCTAGCCAGCGCTGCCACGGCCCCACAGCTTCTTCATGGCCAAGGAAGTAATACAACATTCCTTTCTCTCCCAGCCAGCACGGCCATGGCCTTGCAGTGTGGGGGGGGCCAGCTAGCTAGCTAGGTCATGGCGAAACAAGCCAGGCAAGCCCGGGGATTGGGGGGGAGGGAGGGACAGTGCAGCGGCCTAGGCTGGCCGAGGAATCAACTGGACTGGGGTNTCACCCAGGGAGGTCAGGGCCTTTGTGGAAAGCAGGCAGCAATGGTGGGCAAAGGTAGGTTTGCAATGGTGGGCAAGATGAGGAATAACTAGGCAGGGTGGGGAGTGGGCAGGCAGTAAGGGCTGGGGCCATCCAGAGGCGTGATTTACCAGTTCTCCAAACTGTGCAAATTCATAACAATCGGTTCTATAGAACCGGTCCGAACTGATAGAATCCCACCCATGAGCAGGAGTGTCAAATTCAAGGCCCAGGGGCTGGATCTAGTCTGTGGGGTGCTTAGATCTAGCCTCTGGGGCTACTCTGGAAATAACAAAAGACCTGCCCTCAGTGCCTCTGCCAGCAAAAACAGAGCAGCCTCTCAAGCTCTGTTTTCACTGGTAGAGGGTTGCAGGAGGTGGTTGCAACTGAAAACTGAGCTCAAAAGGGCTGCAGGTGGCCCTCCCGAGCTCCATTTTTTTAGGCAGAGGGTTGCAAGTGGCTGTTGCAGGTGAAAACAGAGCTTGGGAGACTGTTTTTGCTGGCAGATCACTTGGGCTACCACAGGCGTGCCTGACACAAATTATGTTGAGCTGGGCATGTCCATCCTGAGATCAAACACAATGCAGATATGGCCCTCAGTGAAATCATGTTTGACATCCAAGGTTTGAGAGAATCAGGTTTCGGAATGTTGAACAGTGAATTCTAATAAAGTAATATTGGTACCAGTTTTCCAAATGATGAAATCCATTTAAAAAGAAAAGGAACAAAGTCCATCTTCCAAAACAAATTCTTTTATTTAGGAAAGCATCAAATTGGCAAAGTCCATGGTAATTCCAGATCTGACACAACTCAGAATTACCCCACAATATTATAAGTTAGAAACAGCTCCCAAAAGTCACATTCTCCAATAGAAGTAATTCAACATTGCTTGATGTCATAAATCTCCACCTCAAGGGGCCCAAGGACGGACAGCTCATTTCCCATGGGAAAGAAGATCAGCTAGCCAAAACACTCTGTTTATCTCCACTCCTCCCCCCTTAGGAATGTGGCAAGCCTGAAACCCTTCTCCCATGACTGCCACAGAGAAAGTAAGGAAAAGAATATATACTAAGCTTAACTAAAATAGCTACACATATGTCAATTTTGGGCTTGACAATTGGTAAAGTTGAACATTAAAGAAATTAAGTTTGATGGTGATATGTCAAAACAATGGTATATGTCAAAACAATTGTATTCTGTAAAACAATGGTATTTTGGTCATTCTTAGAGGGAACAATGATATTATGTTTTGCAAAATATCTTGACCAAGCTAGGGTCTAAGAGAAAAGTGTGCACTCATGGTATGCAGATGTGCCCATCTGAATAAACAGACATGCACATAGAGCAACACTTTTATCCTTGAGAAGGAACTCATTGTTCTATTTTCAAGGCAAGATGGCGGGCTCGTACAACATGTAAGAGAAACATGCAAGCCTAAAGACAGACCAAATGTAACCTTGGATGATATTGACAGAGGAAGACTGATTACACCACTCTCAAAGGGAACCAATATATTGTTTCATAAAGATTAATGCAGAAAATCTTGCAAAGGGTTTTGCATACTCTTATTAAAAAAGATAAGCATGACTTGGACTGAGGGAAAACAGGAGGGAAGAGCTGAATGCAAACGTCTGTTTAATTTCCTTCCCAAGCAAATGAGAGGCTGAAGAGAAAAGAATTGTGATATGTGTGATGGGCTTGCAAAGGCAGCTTCTTCGACAGCAGCTATGAAGATGTATAATGCGGTGCCAGAGACATATTGAACTGCAAATCATCTGAAACCCTTTCCCGTGCTCTCCTAATATTTCTTTATTCTCTAGATGCACATAGCGATAGCAACAGATGCAGGCTATTATATGGATACAAAGAGAAAGCAAACAAAATAAGGTTTGGGGTTTTTCAAAGCATGCGTGGAATTTTCTTTGTCTTTCAGGCAGAATGGCTGAGGCAGGATATTGAAGTGAAAAACTCAGTGCTGTCTGGATCATAAAGTTTTGTGATTTAATAAGTTCCACAATCTAGGAGGGAGATCCAGTGACAAACTGCCTCCACAAACACTGTTTCAGCTATAAGAAATGCCCAACTGAATCACACCAAAGGTCATGAACTCCAACACCCTGTTTCCACAAGGTGATACTGAGAGGAAAGGGAAATGGATGATAGTCCTTTCTCACCTCTCCCAACAAACAGATTGAACAACTTTTATACTGGAGATAAGGTGTATCTCAGTAACTGGTGTCTGAAAGTACTTTATAGCATCCATAACTATATGACAGCTTGATCCTCTACGTATTATCCTGTGATTCTATTTTAAAAAGATCTGTGTTAGTAGCCAACTCTACAACATGGATGGTGAGATCCATATTTTAAATATGTGCTTTCTGAAGTTTTCTTTTGTCTACTCTGGAATCCAGCTGCATTAGATCGTGTTAATTGTAAGTTGTTCACTTACAAAAGTTCATTTAATGACTGTTCAAATTTACCACCTCACTGAAAAAGGTGACCATTTTTCACACTTACAGCATCTCCATGGTCGTGGGATCAACATTCAAACAGTTGGCAATTAACTCACATTTATGCTGGTTGCAGTGTCTTGGGATCATGTGATCCCCTTTTGCAACCGTCTGACAAGCAAAGATAATGAAGAAGCCAGATTCACTTAACAACCATGTTACTAACTTAACAACTGAACAACTGTACTAAATGAACAAGTGATTCATTTGAGAAGTCTGGTAAGAAAGGTTGTAAAATGGGGCAAAACTCATTTAATAAATGTCTCACTTAGCAATGTCAATTTTGGGCTCAATTGTGTTTATAAGTCAAGGACTACCAATATTATGAAAATAGTAAAAAAGGAGAGGTTTTCATTCCATGTAAGCTGTGGGAGCGCCCTCACTTGAGACTTTCAAGAAGAGATTGGACTGCCATGTGTCAGAAATGATGTAGGACCTCCCGCTTGGGTGGAGGGCTGGACTAGATGACCTACAAGGTCCCTTCCAATTCTGATTATCTGTTATCTGCACTGGAAGTCTTCTGATGTCTATCCCCAAATTATTTTTTTTATTTTTTATTTAAATGTATCCCACCTTCATTATTTCTACAAATAATTCAATGTGGTGAACATATCCAATACAGCTTCCTCTATTTATTTCCCCTACCTGTGAGAGAGGTGAGTTGGGATGAGTCAGTGACTGGCCTAAAGCTACCAGCTGACTGTCATGGCTGCCTCTCTGCTACCAAACTTCATGTGCTGACAGCCTGACATTAGCAACCAGGGAGGCAGGGAAGAGGAAAGATTGGAATATAAGGAAGAAGGAGGAGGAATGGAAGCCTATTTGAGGTGGGCAGATTGGGAGAAGCTTCAACCAGCCAAAGTCAGCCATTAATATGCAGAGTTGGAAACAAAGAGCTTGTTTCCTAAACAGTATACAAGATAACCAGGGGTGGGAAAGAGGAAACATTGCTTTGTGTTGTTTGTGTGAGAAGACCTTAAATTCAGCTTCGCTACTTCTGTAACTGCTTAAGCTTCAGTAAAATGCAGTCTTGGCAAAACAAATGACCAGGAGTCTTTCTTTGCTAGATAACAGAGTGGGGCGGTTGATTCTGGCTTTCATGACTAGACAGAACTTTAACTCATGGTCTTCTACTTTCTAGTCTGGTGCCATAATAGTCAGACCAAACTGTGTCTCAGTTAAATATTCCTGTTAATGCTCATTCCACTAGTTCAGAGGAATTCATTTGGAGCTGTCTAGTGTACTTTTTTGTCCTAATTTGATTCTTAAGGTAATGTAGTGAACTTGTTGCTAAACATAAACTGTAGTTGTTTCTAATTGAGTTAAAATGCACTGATATTCCTCACAATATGGTCAAAGTTACAATGATACTAAACAAGCAGTACCTATAACCAGTCCTCAAGTTTATAGCACGGTCATATGATCATACTTTACTCATGTTCATCAAACTTTGTGTCAGAGTTCCAGAAAAACCCAACTCCAATTAAAATCTCCGAGACAGGCATTTTCTCAAAGTTTCCTTTTATTAGAGTAGATATACTGGCACATCTGGGAAAACCTGAATCTGAAAGTTCCAAGTTTTCTTCCAATAAGTAAAACATTACAAATCCACCCCCTGCACCCATCATTCCATCACATGTCCCAATCACCATCCATTCCAGCTTGAGACTTCCCCTCTACTACTCCTCAGCCAGGTGCAGAAATAACATGACTTTGACTTTAAAAAAAAATGCTATTATGTCTAACCACATACATTTCCCTTCCATCTTCTCATACTCAAAAATGTGGCAGTGTGGAAGCTTCTGGTGCTAATATGGCTTCCAAAGCTGACACTTTGTTTAATGAAAGAAAGGACTAAGGTGATACGATAATTTCCAATACCTTAGGGGCTGCCACAGAGAAGAAAGAGCCAACTTTTTCTTTAAAGCACCTGACGGCAGAACAAGAAACAAGGATGGAAACCAATCAAGGAGAGAACCAACCTAGAACTAAGGATATATTTTCTGACTGTTAGAACAATTAATCAATTCTGGCTTTCCTTGCAATCAGAAGTTGTGGGTGCTCCATCACTGGAGGTTTTAAAAAAGAAATTGGACAATCATTCATCTGAAGTGGTGTAAGATTTCCTACTTGAGCAGGGGATTGGACTAGAAGACCTCCAAGATCCCTTCCAACTCTGTTATTCTGGTCATTGGGAGCTCACCCATATTTACAACTGTAGGTGAACTTTCAATTTCCTATCACTCATCGATTTCCCCTCTACTCCTTGGCCTTTTTAGTTCTCCTGCCCCAGATGGTCAGGCTTGAGAAGAAGGCTTATGCAGCTAGCAGCTTCCTTCCAAAGGTCCAGTCTTGGTACCCATTTCCAGCAATGGAGGAAGAAGTGTGCAATAGTCAATTGGGTATGACAAGGGCAGCAGACCATAGGGCAGCTTGCACTTGCTACCACCCCAAGCAGAAGTCAACCCTAGCCAGGAAGCACTCTTGCAGTGCCATCGCAGACATTTATTTGCCTGCTTGACTGTTTTCAAACTGCCTGGGGCTCATAACTTCCTGCTGGCTTCTCCAATGACTTTGCTGTAAAAACCGACAGGAAGTTTGCAGAAGATAGACTCTCATGCTCAAGCAGGGGGTTGGACTAGATAACCTCCAAGGTCCCTTTCAACTCTGTCATTCTAAGATTTCTAAAACTACAGCTTCTTGTTGTTTAATGACAGCAATGGAGACTGCCATACTTAGCAATGTGATCTTGTGATGTTGTGCTTAGCAACAGAAATTTGAGTACCAATTAACATTGCCCAATTTTTAAAAAGGAATACATATAGTCTTGATATGGTTTCTTGGAAGACTAGAACATTTATCTCTCTCCATCTCTAAAGTAGTACTGCCTCTCTAAAATTAGCATGGCTTCAAGAAGGGGAGTATTAAAAGGTTAATGCTTTCCAGGGCCAAAGCTGAAGTCATCAGAGCACAAGACAGGTTTATTTTGGTGTGCTTCACTTGCAGAATCTAATAGATTTTCCACAGTCACTTTGCTCATGCTAACTGACAGCTCACGTTATATATTTTGGGGGCAAAATATAGCTCCAAAAGAATGCAGCTCTACTTTTAGTTTTAGTAGTTTCTTTCCTTCATGCTTCTTTTGCTCAGATTAACTGCTTTGATAGGTCTTCAGATCTAAGGATTAGAATTTGGTGGCTAAATTCCTCTCATCTACATTCAACAATTGGTAAAAAAGATGAGACTTAATGAGATATTGCTGTCCTATAAACTCATATGTCATTTTTGTTGAATTGATGCAAATGGAATTCACTGACAGTAGCCATATTTTTTTATTACTGTCTTAGTTTGTCAGATACCAAGTCTTATTCTTCTCAGTACCATGGGGCATCTTTCCATTAGTCTTAGGGAAAACCTGTCATATACATCACCATCTTATACCCTGTCATATGAGTTAATTTCATAATTGCTTGTTGCATATAGTACTTAGACTTATTCACCACTTCACAGTGCTTTATCTCCCTCTCTAAGCAGTTTACAGAGTCAGCATATTGCCCCTAACAATTTGGGTCCTCATTTTACCAACCTCAGAAAGAAGAAAGGAAGGCTGAATTAATCTTGAGCTCCTCTGAATCAAACTCCTGGAGCGAACAGAGAATTGGCCTGCAGTACTGCATTCTAACCACTATACCACTGTGGCACCATGCTCATCTTTACCACTTCGGTGTCCTTTATTGATTTATTGACCCATCATTTATAAGGGCAGAAAACCCAACTGTGATTCTGAGTGCAATTGTAGTTGAAAATCCTCCCCAAAATAGCAGCACTCAAAGAAGTTAGTCTGCCATTTTTTCTTCTTGAAAAGATGCTAGTTTTATAAAAAGTTAGATGGAAACATCATTTTTTCCATTAATATTTTCTAGACCTTTTCTGGAATTTTGAGATGAATCCTTACCAAGAAAACATTTAAACCTTTTTTGTGAAGGTTTACATCTTTTCTTGATAATGATTCATCATTTTTTTTTCATATTTGCGTCCCCCAAGTATAAAGAAATTGATATTCAAATAAGTGAGCTTTGTGTCTTTTTTCTTGCTTCCCATAACTGTAAATTATGTAACTAACAGTCTATGAAAGTATTCATCATTCATATCATTGAAATGTTTCATAATTGCCCTGAGAAACCAGAACATCTTGAAATACAGGGCAAGCCTGTTAAGGCTAGGTCCCACTGGCTGATGGACGCAAAACGATATGCATAAAGGACACAGCGGATGAAGCAAAATTTTGGGGGTGGCTCCATCCGTTGTCCAGTCTGCCTCCAAAAAGTTGGTGAAAAATTTGCAAACAGGATGGAAAAGAACAGAAAAGAAAGATGGCGTTAGTACGTAGCTGAGATGTTAGAACGGCAGGTTTTCAAACGGAAGCCTAGCGGATGAACAGCAGATGGAAGCAGGATGCACACCTCCCAAAGGGTTCCGGGGGAAATCTAACGATCGGATAGCATAGTGAGAGGGGCGAGATGCATAGCAGATATACGTGGATGCATCACGCGATGCCGTATAGAAGCACAAGCGGACTATGCCGCCCAACAGATGCTATCATCAGATGCAAAGCGTTCACTGCGCATGCGTGGGAGTAGTGAATTGTGTCAGCGTCCGCAGATATCAAGGATGCAGCTCGTACGGCAGGTCAGCAATTCAGAGAAAGATTGTGCTGCCCAATACATCTACAAAGAACACCTATGGTTTGCTCAGTCAGGGAAGCAATAGTGAAGTCGGTGCCTTTCTGCCTAGCCCTCGGCAAGAAAGACAAACCAGCATCCACCCCCTGCATCGACTCTAGCTGAGCTGGTGCTTGAGTGCTGCTGCTAGTGCTTGCTGGTACTGCTGCTGGTGCTCGCTTCTGGTACTGCTGCTGCTGGTGCTGTGGTGGTGGTGCTTGCTGGTGGTCCTACTACTGTACTGCTGCTTTACTGCCTACTGCTCTGGTGCGTGGACCCAGACCCAAGGCCCTCAAAGCCCGCCTGCTCAAGGCCCCTTGCAAGGCCCTGCGAAGCCCCTGCCAGAGGAAGGAAAGGCAAGGAAGGAGAAGACGGAGAGAGCGACAGTACACCGTTTCTTCACATGGGACCATGAGGAGGGGAAGTGCGCTGGAATGGCGATGAGAGAATGAGTACCGTGGAGGAGGAGAAAGGCCACAAGATTCTATCGCGGACACCAAGAAGAAAACAGCAAGGTCTGGAGAGAACAAGGCAGAGGCCTGGGCTAACACTGCCAGATGCTGCTCCTGAGATGGTGGCAAAGCACCGCCACACCTATATGGCAAGCTACAACCTCAAGAAATTCTGGCAGGCGCTGCTCAAGGCTCTATCTGACCGGGGAGAATGTACATCATGGCAAGTCAGCTTCCTGAAGGATGAGATATCCACCACCGGAATGAGCAGCCCCTCTGACACCCCTCTCCCTCCAGAGAGCCACAAGACAGTCAGTCCGGGTCTTTCCAGCCAGGAGCCAATCTACACTATCTTCCAGGCAGGTGTTCTTCAGAGGGCCCCACCCATTGGAGAAGAAACCCCCCCCCGACCAGCTGCACTCCCCTATCCACCTGAATTGGAAGCGAATCCTTGTCACAAATGGAGGAAGAATAGCGGCAAGCCCAGCAGAACCAACGCACCCGCCACCCCCATCTCCACAGGATGCAAGCAGAGAGGCAGACTGAGAGCGGCCAGAGCCACCACTGCTGTTGGAGATCAGGGACCAATATGACAGAACCAGCACACGAACTCTTCTCTCTCAGCTCGCGTCCCACTGGGACAGAGGGATACCTCCCAGCGCCCACACTTTCATCACCTACATGAGCCACACCTGGAGGATATGCCCGAGCAGTCCAGGTGGATGAAATAAGGAGCAGGAAGAAGATAACAGCACTTTCTGCAACACCACTCAAGCGCCCAGCTGAAGCTCGCTCCTACCCAGTCCAGCGTCTGCTCCTCCACCCCAGCGATGTCACAGCCCTTCCACGGCTTTCAAACAGCCCCTCACCTAACCAAGGACTATAGAGTACCCAGGACTTCCCACAGCAGGAGGGCAGCCGGCTGTTCCAGTGGCGTCATGTTTCATCGCATGCCACGGACGCCACACCTCGCCCAGCTGCAGACAGACAGCCCTTCCTCCAAGAAGTCACCTCCAGAAGGAGTGGACACTCCTCCTTTCCTACCACCCACATCCCAAACCCGTCAATGGACCAAATCTATCATCAGTATTGGGCTGACATCTTCAAGTCTTTGATCGAAAGGCCTCTCAACTCACGAGACTTGAGTGTCAGCCTTCGGATAGCTTCCTAAAACACCATTCCCTGTTGTTTAACTCTCGGGCCAAGGCCACCCACATGGTTGTCTCAGACCAGCACTCAAGCCACACGCCCCTCTTACAGTCCCTGCCCACCTTAACAGCTGAGACCAGGGACATGACTCAGAGTGACTGAGGTAAATAGTGTCAGAGCTGAGGTTCCGGTTGACTTTGCTAAGAACTACTGTTCTTTCATATGATAAGTTTACCCTAAGTATAGTTACTTTCTTTAAGACACTATACAGTTTACTTGTCTAACATTTTCTATTTAATATAAAGTCTATAATAAAGTATTCTGTTAACACTTAAATACAGTAGGCCATTGTTAATGTTAATAAGGTTCATAACTTTAGCTCAGCAAGATGAGACACGATACTTGTTAGAAATTCATTGGTATCATTTATAATTCAAAAAAGTGTGTGGGTGAGAACTTTGAAAAAAAAAAAATGGTTAAAGCCTTTGCAGTTTGTTTGTAGGACTATATAAGGATAGTGTTGGGATAGATAAAAACCTCCAGTCAACCATAGTGGGACTGGTTATGGTCCACCATCCCAGGCTTGCCACACCATATTAGACCTTTTTTATCAATAAACCAATTCTATTCATTGCAAATCAACACATCTATCAATCAACAAACAAAGACTCTTATTTATTAAGGCACACTTTATTCACTTGTAGGAACTCAAAATACATGCCTACACAATCATCAATAGCCCGCCCAGTGTTATGTCGGACCCCACACCCTCCCAAAGACAAGGACATAAAATAATCCAATTAATCATGTCTTGTTGCTCATCACTCCAGTGGGGCGGATAGGATTTATTGATTATTTTCTTGCACACTTTTGCTCTATGCTTTTTGGGGAGTTAGCACCATTGTTCGCTCATAGTTGCGCTACTTCTTCCCTCTTCACAATGAAAGCTTCTGTTGGGCCTTGTACATCCATCAAGTGTCTATGTAGGTTACATCCTTGCCTCCGTTTTTACACAGCTCGCACTGTTCCCCATTCCTTTTGATGATGGTCGACAAGTCTGGATGCAGGATTTCAGCCAAGCTTCCCGATGCTTCCTCACACGTCTTTGGGTCATGCTGCATGTTGTGGAAGTATCTGGAACCTGTGCCAGGATCGCCCAAGGCGTTTCTCCATCACCTGTCTTGCCCTGGAAAAGCCTGTAGTTGAAGATCCTTCTCTTCATGGGTGAGGTAATTCTTGCAAGTGTATGCTTACAATGAGGTAGGTTCTTGAGGCTCGGAGCGAAGCGTCAATCACCAAACAACTGAAGTAGGCGCCATCTTGTGTTCATTGGTTAGGGGGCCGGATCTGGAAAACCCATGATGAGGTTGTGTTCCAGCCCCAATCCTTCAGGTCGACTGGCTTGTATTACCTGGCTATCTCGAAAGCTGACCCGTTGCTGAAGCATCGATGTAGTGAACTGTCGTTCAGCATAAACCATGCAAAGTACGGATGATACTGAAGAAAGCCTTGTCTTGGAAATAAGTGCGACCCTGAGTTGGCTGGAGCTTTGCAGGCCACGCTGATTTCCCATCTATGGCTCCAATTGGTGTAGGGAAAGTGTTCACCTTCTTGATACCACTCTTCTGCAAGTTTTCTCCAGCCTTGTTCAGTTGGTGGGCACTGAGGAGGCTCCTCCAACGTATATTTCTTCAATGATGGCCTGCACCACTTTCCTGAAACCCACTTTTGCTGGATGCTGTTGTGCTGGCTTTCCTCCAGAGCATTACTGCATGTTTCTGTTCATGTGTTCGATGAGGCCAAGTGTTGCACGAGGTCTCAGTGCCACTCTTCAGTCCAAGTCCAGGCTGGGACTAAGAAGTTTTGGTGCTAGGGCTTGGTCAACCTGGTCTCATCATGCTGTACAAAGTTCATCAAACATGACGTGGTGGCATTCTAATGAAGTGATGGAATGCACGAGGCGTCTTCATATCCTCAGCTTCCACATCAACTGGGTCATACGAATCAAACTTCATTCTTCTCACGATTCATCCTTGCGGACCCACCACCAGCTCTTGCATGTCTCCTTCTTCCTGTATAAAAGTTAAGCAAACCAATGACTGAACAGTTTTTTGTTCTGGTGATGAATGAGCGCAGCTCATCATTATGCACTGTGTCATCATCCATGGTTTAGAGAACAATTGGATTTGATTGAAGACCAAGACAAGCGGTGAAGAGGTCTGTACCAACCACGGCTAGGGGCGGCGCCTACTGGACTGGGAATAGTGAGATCCAGGTGATTTCTTCCCCCTTTTTATCGGAAATATTGGTTGTCCGCTAGGTGTTTCCTTTTCTACATTTTTACTCTAGACATACTCCAGACATTCCTAAATAAGGAGTGATACAATCCCAGATACAAATGTTGTTTTGTCCGTTTTTTAATCCTTTATAGCGAGATGCATACACGCTTACATCCTTTCTATTTCCATGCTACTTAACGGTTCTGTGACGTTTCCGTTTGTACCTTTTGTTTCCTCCCTCCTTTCCGTTTCAGCTGCGTGGATGTGGATTCGAGGGGATGGCCAGAGCGATGCAGAGAGGATACAAGCCAGATGTCTTTAAGATTGATAACAGACATAGGACGTTTTGTTAGCCCGCTTAATATGTCGCGCATTATATGTGTGTACATCGTACACAGCGGAAAGTTCATCCGTTCACAAAGTTTTGTGCAGCTCAAAACTTCTTTCATGGATGAAATTGCAGTGGACGGATGCTCGATGGATAGAGCATATGAAACACTTATGCAATGAGTACACAACGGATGCATAGCGTTTTCCAACAGATGGCAAGTTTTTTTTTATGTTTTACATCCTCTTTGCATCCAAAAGTGCAGTTGGACCGGGCCTTTAGGAATGTGCGAGCCTGAAACCCTTCCTCCATGACTGCCAAAGAGAAAGTAAGGAAAAGAATATATATTAAGCCCAACTAAAATGTCTTACACATATGTCAATTTTGGGCTTGACACCCATTATATGAGCTGCTGAATCATCTTCCATGTACCATGCCATATTTTCAAACTTTGATTCTTTTCTTGTCCAACTTTGAAGAAAACGTAAGTGCTGTTTGTTAACTTCTGTAGGATGAAGTATACCAATGGCCTCCTCAAAGTTCTCTCTCTGTTTGTAGGTCTAAACATTGAAGGTCCATTTCAGCAAATGTATCCATAAAAGGAAAGACTTTCCAACACTTTCTTAGAATTAGAATTCTTATTGGCCAAGTGTTATTAGACACCATGGAATTTGTCTCCGGTGCATAAGGTCTCAGTGTACATACAAAAATAATGACTGATCATTATCATAGTCATTGTAAAAATACATTCATCATAAAACATTGGATACAACACTTAAGGCCCTGTCACACTGCCCAACGGATGCAAAACATTCGTAAAAAGGACACAATGGATGAGGAAAATATTCCATCCGTTGTTATCCGCTCTCAAAAGGGGCAAAATTTTGCATAACCAGAGCGGATAACATGGAAAGGAATGGACGTGGGGAGGACGCAGAGCGGATGGAAAGCGGATGTGGAATGGAAGCCCAGCGGATGGAAGCGGAGGGGAGCGGATGGCACATCCGCTAGGCTTCTGGGGGACCTCAGCAAAGCAGACGTGGAACGGATGAAGCGGATGCAGACCGGATGCACAGTGGATGAAGCGGATGCAGAGCGGAAGCCTAATGGATGCACAGTGGAAGCCTAACGGATGCCGAGCATTAATTGCGCATGTGGGGGGGATGCATTGTGTAAGCCCCGTGGATATAAAGGGAAGCAGCTCGGAAGCAGGTCACCATTTGGAGGAAAGACCTGCTGCCTGGCCAGACGCATTGACTGCCCTGTGCCCTGCCCTGCCTGCATGCCTGCCTGCAAGACTTGCTGCAAGCCTTGCTGCAGCCGTGCCTCCCAGCTTGCCTCCAGCCTGCCTCCAGCGCTCGTGGCCAGTCCCTGCCAGCCTTGCGTCTCCTCCCTGTCAGCCTTGCTGCCAGCCTGCCTTCACGCCCCCGCCAGCCAGTCTGACCTCGCAAGCCTTGTGCATGCCTGCTGCCAGCCTTGGTGCATGCCTCCCTGCCAGCATTCCTGCCAGCCTTCCTACCGGCCTGCCTGCCAGCCTGCCTGCCAGCCTTGGTACCTGACAGCCTCCCTGCCAGCCTCCCTGCCAGGCCAGCAACCCCACAACCTGGAGAAGAAGAGAAAGCCTCAGCAACCTGCCTCCATCCCTGGCAAGAGGGACAGGGCCACCCTCCACCCTGTCCCTGACTCTGCTTCTGCTGGGGCTTGTGCTGGAGCTTCTGCTGCTTCTGCTTCTGGAGGAGCTGATGATGCTGCTTGCGGTGGTGCTTCTGCTCGTGCTTACTCTGCTGAGGCTGCTCCTGGCGGTGGTGCTTCTGCTCGTGCTTACTTCTGGCTGAAGCTGCCCCTGGTGGTGGTGCTTCTGCTGGTGTTCCTGCTGAACTGCTCCTCGTCGTGCTGGTCCTGCTCATCCTGCTCGTGCTCCTGGTCTGCTGCGCCCTGCTTCGTCCTGCTCGTGCTCCTGGTCCTACTTGTGCTCCTTTGGTCTTGGCCTGGTGATGCTGGTGCTTACTGTGCTGCTACTGATCCTGGTCCTGCTGGTCCTGCTGCTGCTGCTGTGATGATGATGATGATCCTGCTGGTGCTGCTGCTGCTGGTGGTGTGGAGGCAGCACCCTACTACCTGGGAGCCCCTCTAATGAGGGCCCATCTGGTCTTGCCCAAAGTGAGGAAGAGGCACATGCGGGGATGGGGAGGGAGGCAATACTCCATTGAGGAGGAACACAGGATGAGGGTGCTGGAGTGGCTGAAGAGAGAATGACTATCTCTGGCGGAAGAAACACCATCTCTACAGGACACAAGCGGAAAGCATGCTGGCTTGGAGAGAAGGAGGAGAGTCTGGGATACCTTCGGAGGTGCTCCTCGGCTGGTGGAAGCACATGCACACCTGGTGTACGGGAAGCTGCACCTCAAGAAAATCTGGCCAGGCCACGGTTAAGATGATGGACAGAGAGACCTATGTCATGCCAGGTGCAGCTTCCTGGAGAGTGAGATCCGCCACCGAGGAGCACCAGTAGCCCTCTCACTACCCTCTCTCTCCAGCAGCTGCGAGAGCCAGTCCTCTTCTGGCCGAAGAGTCAGCTCCTGTCTCCAGGCGAGGCTGTGGAGCGTGCCACGGCGGAGCACCCCCCCCCAAGCTGTACTAACGTGGTGGAGTGCGTGGAGGACTCCCTGGTGTGGTGGGAGAAAGGAACGGACGTCCACCACACCTACCCGGATCCCCCAGCTCCACCTCCACAGAAAGGCACAGAGGGAGAACGGAGGGGCAGAGCCACACTGTCCTGCTGAGATCAGGGACACCAATCCGGAGCAGCATAGTTCTCTGCTCTCTAGCGTCCACCGGATCTATCCCCAAGACCCTCCAGCAAGCCTTCCTCACCTATGTCAACCAGACCCTCAACGGACATTGCCGAACATCCAGTACCAGGTGGTGAAGGACCGGAACCGAGCTGCTTCACAACCTCCAGACCCAGAGGCACCTGCTCCTACCCAGTCCAGGTCTGCTCCTCCACCCCAGGTGATGTCCCTCCCATTCCAAGGCTTTCCACAGGCCCTCACCTACCAGGGCTACGGCTACAGGAGGTCCAGCAGCACAGGCAGCAGCCCTTCCCAGTCCAGGCACAGAGTCATTGGATGACACTGTTGCCACGGTTCCACTGATGCCACGCGGATGCCACCACACCACTGATGCCAACGATGCACCG
>BHFT01054502.1:0-12763 GCA_004320025.1 Laticauda laticaudata
TTATTTCCTGTTTCTGTCCCTTATAACTTCTTTTCCTTTTTATCTTTCCCCTCTTTTTCTCATCACCCTTTTTGTCTCCCTCTCACTCTAGATTCTCCCCTCTGTAATCTCTCTTCTGTTTCTTCCTAATGTTATATTTACTTTTCAGACTATTCTTTTTTTTTTAGTTGTTTCCTCAGATCTTGAATTTTTAACTCCCTTTCCCCACTTTTTCCATTTTACCCCACATTGAATTGTTTGGTTGTTAAAGTTGGCTTCTTCTTTGTCCAGCCCTTCTTGTTCTTCAAGCATTTTTTGTTGTTTTTCATAGTTCATAATCTCCATTTCTAAGAATTGAAGTGTGAAGCCAAAGGATCCTCCTCCATCTTGTGACTCTTATTTCATTCTTTTAAGTTCCATTTTTAATTCCTCAAGGAGTACTGTCATTTTAAGCATTGTTAAACAACCACCCGATTAATTTTAATTCAAATCACTAAAAATCCAACATCCAAAATTCCAAAAATCACCAAATAATCCAAAACTGTTTCTTTTTTGCTTCCTTTTTCCACTTTCTTTTTTCGGGGACTCTGTTATCTTGCAACAAAGTTTCAGTTACAATATATTCTTTGGAAATCTTGTTAAAATTTCAGTTAATTCTTTTTATTTCCAGATGGTACACTCTGTTGTTTTCATGTTCCACTCTTTTTTCCTCCACTTTCCTCCTTCTGAAGGTTTTAGAATATCCAGAAGTCTTCATTTTCCCTTTGACACTTTAATTTCAGCTTAAAATTGCCTGTTAGTGTCAAAGTAAATTAGCACAAATTTCTTACTTAAATCTCTTCTTTTTAGCATTCAAAGCCAATTGCAACTGTCTATGTGAGAAATAATTTTTTTTCTCTTTTCCCTCTCTTCTCCACTGTTTTAAAAATCTTCTTTTAGGAAAAGCACTCTTTATAATTTTAGTTCCAGGGTACCTTGCTTAGATGTTATCTCTGCTTAGCCTGGTCTGTCAAGTTCTCCCCTTTTTCTTCCCTCCTGCTCAATCTTGTCCAGTTGGGTTCCTCTTTGAGGTAGCCATTTCTGGCCACCACTGCAACCACCTTTGGGAAAGGGAGTAATGACCAGCCGAGGAGGAGAGATGTGGCTCCCCTCAACTCAGCTGGTGGTCTCCCCCCCCCTTCGCCACCTCTACGGGGTGGCTTCAGTCCCAGATCCAAAGGATCAGGGCACTCCAGTGGCGAGCATGGCTTGAAATCACGCACGATCACGGATTTCAGTCTGTCACCGAAGAAGCCCAAACCGGAAGTCAATATTATTATTTCTATTATCAAAAGTTTGATAGATGGAAAACTCATAAAGATTATCGTAAGGCTGTTTTAAGTGGAAAAGAATTTGAAGATGAATTTAGTAAAAATCAAATGGAAATGTACTAAAATAAAGATGAATGGTTAAAAATTCAGTGAAAATGATTAAAAACTCAATATCCCTGGAAATGATCAGTTGCATAGCTTTGAGGTCTTATATCTGACTATCTTACAATTATAGATAGGCTATACAGCTCAGTAAAGTTTTGCATAAAGGAATGATTGAATAAACCAGCTGTGGTGGTCCCAGAAATTTTTGGCATTGGGTGCTACACCAAAAAAATCTTAGATGGCACTTAGAAAATCTGCTAAGTGATGAAATTTCTATCTGCCAATTATAAAGGGTCACAATGCTTGGATCTGAACATATACCACATCAAAATATTACAACATCCTAAGTTTTGGGGAAGAACTTGATAAATATGAAGACCAATACCAGTTCAAATAATGGCAGCTGTCATTTCCCATTTATGTGTATACATTATTATAATAATGGCAAAAGATAGCAAAAATAGTAGCTATATAGTAATAGGCACCTTGGGTGCTTCTTCCAAAACTTCTTGAGCACTATATCATCAGCATAAGTCAATTGCAAAATGCAACTCCACTTTGCACAGCTTACATCTAGGACCTTTAACCTCACCTAACAATATCTTCCTAGGTCCTTGGAAACAACTGGTGTATATGTGGATAGGCATGCCAAATCTTGTCTAAACATTTGGCTGACAATGGCCAACCATAAGTTAATAATGTTATATCTTGATACCAAAGCACACTGTTATATAAACCTCAGTTTGAATTATAAAATATTCTTGGAATGGACACTGTTATTTGCAATATTATCAGCATATAATTTTAGTTTATATCCTTGATTTACCTATTTGATTTCTAAAATCATGTTCTTTTATGTTATATCTTCCTTGCCAATGTTTCAGTGCCAATAAAAATAAAGAAGAAAGAAGAACTTTGTCTTTTCCCCTGTGTCTAATTTGATACATCCTGTCTGGCTGCGTGTAATGTTGTCAGAGTACAGGGGGCTATAAATGACAAATGACTCCCTCTGTAGAAGAGAATGATGAAATGAAGAACTGGCAGTGCTGCACATTTGGGAAGGCTGATCATTATACTTGTGAAAGTGGTGTCATCATGAATAATACACCCTAAATTTAATCTGAGTGGGTTTTCATTTTTTAAAAAATATTTAAAATACTATTTATATCTTAATAGTTTTTACAGAAAGGAATGAAGAAATTACAAAGTGCAAAATCAAACAAACAAGGGAAGAATTACATGAAAAACTATAAAAGCCATAAGAAATAAAGCAGAAATAAGGAAATAAATTATTTACTTTAGCTTAAGTTAGCACATTACCACTTACAGAGATGATAGGCAAATAAGCTAGCTGCCCACAATAATTGTGTTTGTATCTGTTGAGATAGAGCTTGAGTCATGTTACACTGCCCAAGTTACACCCATGGCGTTTGGTACTCAGAAATCCAGTTAAAGTTTTTAAAAACTGTAATACAAATAAAATCAAAAAATAATACTTTGAATAGTATCTGGAAATTGATCATGGACCATTGATCACATTATATTGATATAATGTTAATAGATTACAAAACCCTTGCCCACCAATAAACTTAATCTCTAAATAAATAAAACCACATTGTGGCCAAATAAAAGAAATCCATTGCAGAAGTTTCAAAATGTGAAACATATTTTGAAACTTCTGGAATGGATTTTTTTTTTAATTTGGTCACAAATAATGAACTTCTAAATTTATAAATGTTTTGTTTTCCAGTTTAATGTAATTATTTTATTTTATTTTCTGGTAAAATATTTTGCATGAAATCTGACCATATAAATACAATTTTATATGGTATGGATGATTGATGTTTTAGAAGAAAGAGGAGAGAATAATTAAAGCAATAATGGAATAATAGAATTGGAAGGAACCTTGGAGGTCTCCTGCACAAACAGGAGACCTCTTGTCACTGATGCACATAAGCAGTTTGAAGCCCTAAGATAGGTTTCAGGCAGTTTAATTTAACTTACCACTCCCACCCCATATTTCATTTCCACTGTCATTTCTTAGCTGTTTTTGGTGCCCTGCCTCTTTGATGGAAAAAACAGAAGGAGCTTCCCTGACTAAATAAGGCAAGATATATATGGAATTGTGGTGATATGCTACTAGGTCCAGCTCAGTTCAACTGAACTGGTAGTAAAAAAAGCCTCTGATCAGCTGAGAGGAGGAAAAAATGCCTCCAACATCAGCTGAGAAGATAAAAGATCAAAAAGTGCATGAGATGGTAAGAGAGTGGCTCTTAGCTTTTTGTTTCTTCATCCTCTCCACTGATTTGCTTGTTGGGGTGCGCGCACATGTGCGATCACCCACTGAACCAGTAGTGACTAAGGTAGGATCCCACTGCTGATGTGGAAGACAGACAGGAGAAGAACTGCAAGGAGTATAAATCCTTCCATTTCCCACTATCCTGTCAGAGGTGAAGAAACTTCTTGGATGAAAAGTGATAATTCAAAGAAAAAGACAAAAGAGAAAGTCCATTTGCCTCCTGAAAAAAGAACCTTTGGGACAGTCATGACCTGTATGACTGAGAATCTCTTCAGATTAATAGGAGAAGAAAGTAATACATTTAAAAGACTTTTTCCTTTTCTGAAATAGAAAACAATGTAATGTACATACATATTGCAAGGGGACTAAATGGAACAGGCTGGATAATTTTGGTTTAAAATCTATTGATTTTTCCAGTCAATGGGCTGAATTCAAAGTTTGTTAAAATTGTGCCACTAAAATCAGTGAGATCTGTTAGATCCAGTCCTGTTGATTTCAAGGGGACAAATCAATTTGAAGGTCCATCCTAAACACAGTGAAATTTGCTTCCAACCCATGTCTTTAGAAAACAAACAGCAGACCATTAACAGCAGACTATTCAGCAGTGCTGAAGCACTTAGTAGTGCTTCTATAACAAGAAGCAATCCACATCCAAAATATGTGCAAAAAAATTACAAATAGGCAGCTTTAATGATTGGTTTGGCAGCTTCCAAGCTGCCACACAAATGTATGGATATAGGTCACAAAGATGGAGACACAGGTGCCTTTTGATGGGAGGATAAGAGAATGGGTCATCTCCTTGGGAATGTTAATGGCTTTATGACTTCATCCCTGCAGGCTCAAATGTCAATTACTGTCAATTATCAGTTATAAGAGTGAAGTTGCCTCCCAAGAGGTAGGTTGGTAGTTCCTGGACTCTGGGGAACCTTCCCTTCTTCTGTAGTCAGCTCTCAGAGGAGTAAGTGAGGGGGAGAGTTTGGGTTAAGTTTAGGGTGGAGTGAGGGGAGAATGAGAGATTTAGGATGAGGAGAGGATGAAATTGTCAGTGTAAGAGACAAACTGAAGGGGAGGTGAGGTTGAGAGGGTCAGGATCAGGAGGAGGGGAATAGGGAGGATAATGGGCATGGGGAATCTGGAAGAAAGGGTAAAAAAGGAAGGGGCAGGGAAGGGAAAGAAAGATGATGAAGAGGAGGTGGACAAAAAGTTGGAGTAGAATGGATAGGAGAGGGGGGAGAGGAAGGGAGGGGAACAGGATGGGGGAAGTGACAAAAGGGGGATGAAGAATGGAAGTGGGGAGGGGAACAGTAAAGTGAGGGAACAGAGAGGAGGGAGATGAAGAACTGGAGAGGGGAAGTAAGGGAAGGGGGCAGGTCAGGCAGAGAAGGAAGGGTAGACAAAAATAGGGAAGGGGGAATTCCAATGCCTTTATGACTTCATCTAGGCAGATTACCAGAGGTAAGTGAAAGGAAGGGAGAGAGTTGGTGAGGGAAATGGAAAGAAGGAGTAGAGGCAGGATGCTGAGCAGGAAACGTAGGAGGAAGGGGGTGGTGACAAAGAGGTGGAATAGGTTATGGTGGATAAGGCAGGGTGAAGAAGGCAGAAAAGAACTGAAGGAGACAATGGCAATGGGGATGTGGAGGTGGACAGGGAGAGGCAATGGAGGGGGACAGGGATGACCAGTGGTATGGGGAGGGGAATTTTGGGGGAGAGGGACATAGAATGGGACGGCCAGGTAACAGTTTCATCTCTTTTCCCTACTCCCCTCTATCTCTTCCCCACCCTTTTCTCCTACTCTCCATGCTGTTCCCCATTCTGTTCTAATTCTAGAATAGAATCAGAATTAAAATAGAATTAGAATTAGAAAAGAATTAGAATCAGAATAGAATGGAATTAGACTAGAGTTAGAGAGTATTAGAATGGAATATAACAGAATTTAGGATAGGACGGAATGGGAGGGAAGGGGAAAGAGGAGAGGAGAGGAAAATTGAAAGGACCTTGGAGGTCTTCCAGTCTAAGCCTTTGTCATGCAGGAGAGCATATACCACTTCAGACAAATGATTGTGTAACTTCTTTAGAATCTCCAGTGATAGAGCATCCACAATTTCTGAAGGCAAGCTTACTTGTTCTCACTGTCATGAAATTTCTGCTCTCAGGTATTTTGGAGAATAGATTATCCTTCTCGTTGTCTTTCAAAGTTAAATTGAGAAAGAAAAGTTGTGGTGGAACCCCATTAGATCTCTTTTCTTAGCTTTCCACATCAATAGCCTACTACCTTACTCTTGGAGAATCCTTTTTTTAATCTCTTCATTCCTATCATATAGTGCATTTATGGAAGTTTACTGGTTGCCATGGTAGCATTTTTAGGAGCTCTTAGGATGTGGAGGGAAAAGATGGGATCATGACTGCATTTTCAAGAACCTTCCTCTAGGGACTCACCAATAGCTATCATATAATGACCTTTCTACTACAACCTCTGTATAAGCACATATATTGGAAATATATGCTTTAGCCTTCCTTTTAAATACTATGGAAAACATTATTGATATATCGTTCATAAAATGATATATGCCTCCAACATCAGCTGAGAAGATAAAAGATCAAAAAGTGCATGAGATGGTAACAGAGTCGCTTTTTGCTTTTTGTTTCTTCATCCTCTCCACTGATTTGCTTGTTGGGATGCGCGCACATGTGCGATCACCCACCGAACCAGTAGTGACTAAGGTAGGATCCCACTACTGATGTGGAAGACAGACAGGAGAAGAACTGCCTGTCTTTTGTGTCTTTTGTGTGATATTTAAAAGACACTCAAGTTTTTTTCAACTGCTACCCCAACTTTTTCATCAAAGCTTATTTGTTGCTTGTTCTATTTTCCTTTCTTTTTAAAACTTTCCTTGCTCCTCCAGCATTATTCTGGATTACTTTTATCTGAAATTCTTTCATCTTAAATGTTCCGTTTGGATAATAAGGTACGTGAGACTGGTATCTCAACAAACAATTCTTTATTTAACTGTATAGTGACTTGTAACAGAACATTTGCCGAAGCCGCAGCAGCCCTTCTTATAGCGGCTGCTTGCGGCTTGCGGCCAATGACAGCTCTTTAGAATTCCCGCCGTCCGGCGGGCCAATCAGACTGGTGCGTAATTGCCCAATCCGAGAGCAGCCTTTTCAGCCAATCAGNGTAATTGCCCAATCCGAGAGCGGCCTTTTCGGCCAATCAGTTTTAGCTATTTGGAGTCTTCCAATTTCCATACACAATACAATGTGCATTTTTATATGCTAATACAAATCATGCCCCTTATATATTTATGTGTGTGGTTATGATGCAAGTGAGAAATGGCAGGTCTTGCAAAACATGCATTGTGTTGTCAGAGCTAATCTTAATAAATGCAGTTAATTCATCTTATATGAACACCATACCGTCTAGGATTATAAGGAGTTTTGCAGCCCAGATCTGGTAGCTCTAACTTTATTTGCTACCTTTCTAATTACAACAAGTCCTTGAGATATGACTGGCCACTTAATAGCTGTTCAAAGTTATGACAGAGCCAAGGGTGGGATTCTACCAGTTTGCACCTATTTGCTAGAACCGATTGTTAACATTCTAAGCAGTTTGGAGAACTGGTTGCTAGAAGAAATTACTGGCCTAATCCTGTAAGGAAGACAGGAAGGAAACATTCTGGTGTTGCTTACAGAAACTGCCTCTCTGTTAACCCTTATAACATTCTTGGCAGAACTAAACTTCCTGTCTCAGGAACTTCTCTGGAGATTTTTTTCCCTCCTTTGCTGGTACTTTGCTTGTGTAGAGTGACCATTCAAAGTTATAATGACACTGAAAAAAGTGACTTATGACCATTTTTCACACTAACGACTGTTGCAGCATCCCCACAGTCATGAGAGGCCAGGTGAGGAGATGTGTGCCTCAATGTGAGTGATATTGAGTTGGCCACGCCCATCCAGTCACATGACCACCAAGCCACGCCTACCAACTAAACCACACCCACAGAACCAGTTGTTAAAAATTTTGAATCCCACCCTTGGACAGACCCGTTAAAAGCTACCTATGAATCTTTTTCAAACTTATGGCTATAGGACCCTTCTGGTCATTTGCCCTTATAACTGCCCACAGGGAAGCTACAACACCCCCACCTCTCTCTCACCATCTTGCCTCAAACAGGACCCCACACTGCTTGGGCCTACCCCCATGCCTCCTGGAAGCAGTTTTAGGGACTCTGACTATTGTGGAAATGGCAGCTGCTTTTGGAGCTTTCTGACCCAATCAGCTGATTGTCAGCAGATTGTAAACCTCTCCTAAGCTTTGGGGAAGCCATCTGTTTGCATACAAAAATGGCAGCTTGAGGACAAACTTCCCCAAACCTTTCCTTTTCTTAACATCTTCCCTCTCTCCCTTCAAATCTGACATTTCTTCAATAAAGAAAACAAAAAAGCTGGGAGGAATAGACTTCTTGATCTTTCTCCCCCAATTAACTGAAACTAAACTCTCTGCCTCCAACTCTCTAATCTCAGTCTCTTTTAACCACTTAATTTGCTAAATTTACTGCAGGCCTGGAAAGAGGGTGACAAAATCTTTAAGTTATTTACCTTGATGAGTCACTACCAGAATGAAGAAAGAGGAAAGCAAGGAATGAAGCAAGCAAATAAAATCTTTCTGCAGTTTGTCTGCCTTGAGGATCTGAAGAAAAAGTTCAGGGTAAAGAAAAAGTGGCAGCATCAACACAAATCAAATGGTTACAGCAGAAGCTGGGTCCATAAGACAGCAAAAAGCTTGGAAATCTCTGGAAGTTTGTCCTGAAGCAGTTGCTTTGCATAAGGCGGCTGACTTCCTCAGAGCTAGCAAGAGCCAGGAGAGGTTTGCAGTTTTCCAGTGGCTGATTGGGGCAGAGGCTCCGCCCACAAGCATGGCTTCATCAGCCAATCATGGAGGTTTGTTTGGAAGCATCTTTGGCATTGGAATGCAGTGCCAGGCCCTAATTTGCAAAAAATTTTCCTGTTTATTTGTCTCCTTTATAGACCCAGCTGGCTGGCCAGCCTCTCAGGGCCTTCTCCTCCCATGAGGTACACAGTGTTGACTTAATGACCTGTACATTTAAGAGTGGTATCAGGGAGAGCAGGAGATGGGGGTCATTAAGCAAGGATATCTCATAATAGTTGTCATCACTTATGATTATAATGGGCAGGGCATAATATGCATACTTGTTCTTCAAATAGAACCAGAATTTAGACTGCCTCAATAGCATCAATTTTCAACTTCTAATCTCTTTTATTTGTTGGCAAACTTAACACTTTTTTCTAATCAATATTACAGAAAAAGCTACAAACTTTCCAGAGTAACATTTTGATGGAAAATGCTAAACAGAATAGATATTTGGAAAAATGCATCTTTTTATGTGATTCATCATCTGCTACACACAATACACTATCAATATATATTTATTAAGAAAACTTACTTAGCGAGTGCTCAAAGCAACTATAAGCAGCTGACAAACAATAAAAACACATTATAGAAAGCAATATTGTAGTTATTCTATGGAATCACTATTCACAAAGAAATCAAATAACTTACTCAGTTGTATATTCGTGCATTCAGTGTAAAGTCAGTTGCAGATGAACCATGCCTTGTAATCCAATCACAATCAGAGGTGGAACAATAATTGTACAGTGTTGGAGATAGAAGCAATGTTTATCTTATGCTGCATATCTTATGTTAGTAACAATCTAGCTCTTGATGATCTGGGGCCATCATTTCATGATATACAGTGAGACACTCACTCCAGCTGTAATATACCCAGAAGCAAAAAGTGATTTTAAAAGTGATGAAATTTTAAGGAACAATACAGAAAACAATATATAAAAACAAATTAAAAAAAAAACAGTAATATCCAACAAATTAAACAGACAAATAAATAAGCAAACAAATGAACAGGAAAAAACTAACCTAAAAGAACCTAATATAGTAAATTAATATAAATCATCTTAATGTCACAAATTTATTCCATCATTTTTAAATGTATCAAATTGTGTATAAAAGAACCTTTTCTCATAAAATATCATGAAAATATCATCAAGGGAAACAGACTATTATTTTTTGAAAGTATCTTTTTCAAAAACTGGATAAATATCTTATTTCCTGAGTCCAGTCTTGGATATCTGGATAATAGCATTATTCCAATTTCTCATTAAAATTCTTTTGATTCTTTCTCATGCCCAATGCAACCAATATTCCTAAAAATGATCAGATTTCACAATTCTGGAACATAATTAAAATATCATTGATATATTTAATTTGAAAATATTTAATATATATAAAACATCTACTTGTAGATGTTAGAACATGTCTCCAAAAAGAAATAAAAATGTGACCTAATTACATCATACATTTTAATGTACCTCTTATATAATATATACACACACACATTTATATTGATACATTTTTCAGAAATCTAATAGAGTTGGAATTAAAAAAAATGATGGATGAATTTAAAATTCAAAGAAGCAAAGTTTTTAAACACTCAATTTATGCTCAGTTATTGGGTATTGAAAGTCTCTCATAATCTTTCATAAATCAAAAATATCAGTTATTTCAGCCTTAAATATATTTGCAACATCTCACATCATTTCAAACTTAAAGAGTTTTAATTTCAGAGCTAGATTCAATTTTTAAAAATGATAGCATCTCAAGTTAATGCTTATGATGCATATTAAAAAAATCAACATGCTTAAGTTAATTATATTTCTATTGATTTGCATTAAGCACAGAAAGTTCCACATTGTTGTAAAGTTGTAAAACCATAATTACAAAATAATTGAATTAATGTATCTGTTTTAGTTGATTTGCCTATTCTTTCCAAAGGCTATCTTATCAGCTATTTTTAAAGCAGAGTTTTTCCATAAAATTAAATATTCATGAAACACTGCATCAAAATCCAATCTACATCCCCTTAGGGGTTGAACATGTTTAGCTGCATGTAAGACAGGAAATGAAAGCTTTTTCTTTGGCTTGTATTGATCTGAGTAATCTAAACAGGGATAACTTTTGAACAGAATCTATAGAGATTGATATTCAGTTAAATTCTCATTCCACATAAATATAGTCAATCAAATAAATGCCCAATTATATTTTTTAAAAGTCTGGCAAATTAAAATGTTCTTCTTCATGACATAATACCTACCAATTTAGCCAATAACATTTTTGGCAGCCTGTCTTGTCATATAAATTTCCTTAGATCAATATTCTTAAAAAATATTTTGAATTAACACCAGGATGCCTCTTAAAATTTATATTGAGTAATATTAATTTCATTAATATTGATTTTACCCATCAATTAAGTGGAATTTTAATCCAATAACTACAGGTGGTTCTTGGTTAATAACAATAACTAGGACTAGAATTTCTTTCACTAAGCAATGTGGTCAGAAAGAATAATGCCACATGATCACAATACTTAATGAGGACAATTCCAGCACTCACAATTGCCATTATTAAGCAAGAATTGCAAGTCATTAAATAAGTCCCTGGTGATTTGCAATCAGGCCAGGAAATAGTTAAGGCATGGTGAGCACAGCAGAGCCGGAGATAGTTACTGCCTGGCAGAGGACACTTGGCCTGTGATACATGGTACAAGTGCAGAGGGGCTTTGGTAGGCTGGTGCTGGGCAGGGAACTGTGAGTGATTTCCTCCATCACAAGCCAGTTGCAAACTCTTACCCAGAGGAGTGACTCACAACCTCCCCTGCCAGTTTCCTCATTGTTTTTGCTTGTGGAAATCTAACAACAAAGATCCCCAGTGATGATTGTGTGACCATGGTACGCTGCAACCATCATATGTGAGCTGGTTATCAGGCATCCATATTGTGATCACATGAGCAGAGATGCTGTGACAACTAGAACTTCAAAGACTCGTCATAAGTGCCATTTTAACTTTGAGCAGTCAATGAACAAGGGCTATTTGTAATAGCCATAGAAATCTTATATATAACATTTGACAAATTAATTTCTAAATGTTCAGAAGTATTTTAGTATGTTTAATCCTATCTAGTGTATTTGTACATGCAACAAATAGTTACATGTACAATTTAACAATATGTTATATTTGTCTAGTGATCTTAAAGGAATTTTAAGAATTTTTTCCATCCAATTAATCTTATATACTGAATATTTCCCAACCAATTGAACTAATCTATATCAGGGTAGAAAATAACATAGAATAATGATCCAGAATTGGCATATAAAAATAACTGACACTGTGAACCCACCATTGTATTATCAGGAGCAAAAGGTGATGATAACATGTTAGTGGAACTGTGAGTGCGCTGTAGGTGCTCTGTGGATTTGGTTTTTACCTCTGAAACCAATATGCCTTCAGAGATAGGATCTTTTGATCTGTTGCTGTAAGATTCAACTAGATCAACTAAGGTAATTTCTATTTTGTAGAAGATGGGCTACAGAAACAAGACGAAAATGTCAATATGCACCAAATGAAACTGGTAAATTTCATGCTTTTATTCTGAAATGTCATGAGAACTTTGACTGGGTGATTTATTTATTTACTGCATTGTGAGAAAACAAAAGATAACACTGAAATCCAAACTGCATGAAAAGACTACATGAAAAAGAATGAAATTTTTACAAGGACTTCATGAACCAATATATGTATCAGAATCTATTATGGTCTGTACATAGATCAGATTCAATATCCTCTAAGGATGATGGTAATGATAGAGATTTTCGAAGAGGCTGATCTCTTAAGAAACAATGCTGTCAGAGGCTAGCTAAAAATCTGCTACTACTGTAATAAATTAGTTCTGTGTGCCAGTCTTGGTGTAGAAGAAAACTCAATCAAATATTCAGTTAAAGTTCTAGTGTCTTGCCTTGTGTCCCATCCAGGCTGCATCTAAATCCCATTTTCAGTATCCATACCATCACTTGAGAATAACCAGTTTAGATACGACTTTTCCAATGTGATTTTCCAAGATTTCTGAATTACAACATTGATTGTTTGCCACCCATACTATTCTGTTTGGGATAGAAAAATTTAGTCCGTCCCCCCCCCCCC
>BHFT01054503.1:0-54039 GCA_004320025.1 Laticauda laticaudata
CCTGAAGCCAAGTGTCTCCTCAGGGCTCCAGTTGCAGGGAGGAGCCTTGACTGGCCGCATGTGGCTGTGCCAAACGCTGAGGTGTTGCTCTAATGCCACGGCAGCAAGGGAGAAGGGAAAGCAACGGTGGCAGAAGGTTTCCCGATATGAAGTGCCCCACCAACACAGGCAGCACCATATCCGAGCATGCAAGTACTTCCTAAATGCAAGCTCCCCCGCCATTCCCCCCCATTTCACATGTTTAATATAGGCCTTAATTTGGGGGGAGGGGCTTAATTGGATTTTATGCCAATAAAACATGGTGGGGATTCCTATTGGCGGAGGCCGTATTGTTGGAGAAACACAGTACTACTTGGAAACACCATAGTTTCCCAAATTTTAATAGAACACTGCATTGTTGACCTTTTAATATGCTAAATATAAATGCTAAAATATATCCATCCCTTCAATCATCAGCATTAACAGAAAGTCCAATTTGCACTATGATAGTTTAAGAATTTTCATATTATTTCTTTTACTCATTGTTGCTCACAGAAAATATAACCATATTTAAGATCATTTCTACTTCTCTATCTTGGTATTCTCCAAATGTGATCACACACTGCAGTCAGCATTGGCATTAAGAATATTTGGAATTATGCTTGGATTATGGGGGTGACAGTCCCAGAGAGATTACATAATTGTTTCCACAAATGGAATAGGCAGGATCTATTTCTCCTCAAAGGAAGTATGAATAAAATACTAACATATTCAATTTTAAGAGTACATTTAAGCAGAATACATTTTAGTAAAAAAACAAATGATGATGAAACATTTATAGGTTTCAAAGATAGCATGTAATTTATTTATATTTATACTTATTTTATTGCACTATTCTGTAATTATTTTTATTTGTTGTAACATCAAATAATTTTCTTCTGAACTGTGTAACTTTGCAATGATTCATAAAAATATAGCTTAAAAGTTTCATAAACAACAAAAATAACATTATTTTTATGGAATTGATCACCATTATTATGAATTTTATAAAGAGTAGTTATTGGTATATTTAGAAATGTAAAATTTCAATACAATATACAATAAGGGGAAAATGATAGAATACTGCAAACATTTAAAACTTAATATCTTAATTGCAAAGATGTTTTTAAACAATTAAAAGAAATATCCATTTAAAGTCTCTGCCCCCAACTAAGACATAAATATTTAATGCCTTTTATTTGGGATGTAAGATTTTAGTTGATGTGGCCCCACTTAGTGTCTGCAATAATACTATCCTATTCCTGAAGTTACTTTCTAGCCTGATTTTGAGATGATCCTTCAAAAATAACACTTGTGTTTACCTTTGTATTCTGCTGATGCACATGTGCTATTCCAATCCAGCAAGACTCAAATTAGATTTTTATTCATACTTCCAGATATCAAACAATTAGCCATCACTTTAAAAAATAATTAAATTCAGATTTCCCACTATCAACCACTCTTAAAATTGAGAGGAAAATATTCTGATAAACCAACTGTACTGCTTTATAATTGTAAATTAAAAAGTATTACATTTGTAAACATCCTAACACACAACATTCAGAAATTATATCTGTAAATTATTGTTGCAGATTAAACAGAGTTGATTAGTGTAATAACAACTTCTCTCTTTCTGGGTAACTTGATCAACAGGTTTTTTTGTTTGCATGCAGAAAAATCTTAACTGATCACCTATCTTGGATCAGAAAGGAATCCCCTCCAGGACAAATGTATTCTTACTACTGCAAATATGCTCTAATGGTTTGGGTTTGATTTACTAACTTTTGTTATCTGAAATAGAGAAAGCTCCTAGTTCACTGTACAACATACTTTTTATGATAAAATGAGAAAATGAATGTTTCACAAAGACATTTTACTTTTAGTTCAGCAAACTACTGTGTTTCTCCAACAATACGGCCTCCACCAATAGGAAGGCCCAGCATGATTTCTAGGCATGAGGTGAAATTAAGCCCCGCCCCCTAAATTTAGGCCTATTAAAATCATGTGTTTCCCGCCCATTTCTCAACATTGTTCTTTAGAACTTCATGAGGTGAAGAGAAATGGGGGAAAGGGTGGGTGTGCGGGGGGGAAGGGTGGTGTGGGGGTGGAGAAAATTTGCCTTTAGGATGCCCTGCAGTAGCCTCAGGCAGATACCCTGATAGCCGATAGAAGCTCTCTTGAAGGCAGAGTCACCAGCCACTTCGATCGGCCGGTAGGAAGCGGCCTTGGAGTGAGCGCATACACACACTCCCCTCGCCACGAGGCCGCTTCTATCAGCCGATCGAACTCCCTTGACACAGTCCCACTGCTTCGGACGATGAGTGGCTCACTGTCCTCGCCTTTAGGACCAGTCTCCTTTCCGGCAATTGGAGCTCCCCAAGTGCAGTCAACAGTCACTTCGATCAGTCGGTAGAGTGGGCCTCGCGCGAGGGGAAGTGTGTGTGTGCACTCGCCCCAGGCCGCTTCTCTGGCCGATCGAAGTGACTGTTGACCGCACTTGGGGAGCTCCAATCGCCGGAAAGAGACTGCCCTGAAGTCTCTTGGTGGACCGCTCTTGGTGGGGGAGGAAATTAAGTCACCCCCGAAAAGACGGCCTAGCCGTTTTTTCGGGGCTCAAAAAAAAATAAGGCCCGGCCTTATTTTGTGAGAAACACGGTATGTAGGAATTACTGCTATGTAGTTATTCCATAAATATATCTAAGAAATTGTTCTTAAGTCAGAAGTTGTTTCTTAATTATAACAAGTCATAAAAAATAATTTTCAGGAAATTTTGGAGCAGTTTCAAATTTGAAACAGATTGAGCTCAAAATGGGGCAATTTTGAACATAAAACATTCCCAGAATCACTGAAGACTAAACAATATCAAACAGTTGTTTTTTACTTGAATCAGAATGTTTTATACTCAAATCATTTATAATACAAAGGATTTTCCATACCTCTTCTCTAGAACATGCTCAAAATTTAATAATGAAATCTTATGATTATTCATTTATATGAAAGTGAATACAATTAAAGCAACAGGTTTTTACTATTTTTATTTTATTCATCATATTTATGTGGCTGCTGTTTGCATATTTTATAATACTAAATGTAAATACTAATAATACTAAAATTTTAGTCAAATTACTTCTTTGTGTAAGTAGATCATACTCGTAGAATGGTAGCTGGAACAATTTTAGAAAGGAAATAAAAACATGTTTTTAATCGTCTCAAATTATTAACACTGAAGCAGTTAAAATAGGAGATCAAATTCCATTTGATAGAGTTCATCAGTGTCCCATACAGACAAGAAATCCTTTGGACCATCACAATGAACTCTTTTTTGAATTATCTTTACTTGTAAAAAATAGACCTTCAGTCATCAGATATATTTATTACCTAAAGTTTCTATTATTTCAGTGATTCATATAGTGGAGTCTAATTACTATTTTAAATAAAGTCTGTGGAGATAGTGGTCTGGCTGGCAAGTCCTTGTTGTGCGCAGCACAATACACAAACAGGCATCATGCAGAATCAGGTTCAGATAATAGACTACCATTTCCCTTTTGCAATTGGGAGAATGACAGCCATGTATGATGACATCTCCACAGACTTTATTTAAAGTGGATTAGCACTATAAATGCTGCAAATGATAATATGTATCATAGAAAGATATGGGGGGAAATGAACTTTTTAAATAATAGCAATGTAGATTGATTTTTAACATAAATATGGTGTAATGAAGCCATTTCAGAACTTCTCTACAACCAATTCAGAACAAGGGCCTTCATTATAAAAGAAAGCAATACTGCTATATCAGTTTATAAAGCAGATACTGCTATATCAGTTTATAAAATTTAACATACTCTGAATAATTCTTAGTGAGCAATTCTTAGAAGTGGAATATTGATAGTATTATCACCTCTATTATGTCAAAGATGATCTCAATGTATGATTATTTTTCTCTATCAAGTACCTAAAATCAAGAGATTTGAGATAAGAAACTCTGCCCTGCTTTGAAATCTACTTTCAGCACTATTTGACCTGCAAGAAACAGCTGATAAAGAATCAAGTATATTTCAATATTTATTTTTGCTTGCTCTTGCTTGCTTATTTAAATTATCTGCTTTCCCATTTATAATTGCAGGTTTTTTACATTTTTAAGCTAACACAACCACACTAAGCATTCACATTTACCTCACCAGAACTGAGAATGACGCTCATTCACAAATCAGGATGTCCCGGTGTCTGACTCATAAGATTAAAAAAAGAAATCCCATGATTGAAGTGATAATTCAAATGCATTTTTTTTCTACAGTACTTCTTCATGTTTTCATCCTTTATTGTTTAAGTCATGAAGAAGCTATTGCTGGTAATATGAAAGTTAATCCAACCATAAGATTCCCTATAAGCATCATTCTTGTATTTCCAGTTTTAGACAGTATTTTAGAAAACATACCTTGAACTTTCATAGCATACACAGGAGCATTTTTAAGAAATATGAATTTGTCATGTATTAAAGAATGATAGGCAGATAGCACTTCTACAAAATAAGCATAAATTCTATAAACTTTTAAAATTAAAGCTAAAAATTCAAAATACAGGAAATGCTAGTGAATAGCATAAGAGTTATTTATGGAATTGATACATGAAAAGATTCTATCATAAATATAAAAGTCTATTTTAAAATTATATTTGGATGTCCTCCAACACTGTGCTTCAATGTGAAACTTCCATGGATTCAGAAGAAATGGCGTGCTTGTTTACAAAGGCTTAACAGGAAATGGACTACACAGTATATTGGCCATTCCAAGCATTTCTTCCATCTTATATCTATTCATTTTCAATCGGACAACCTGAGCAAAAGAGTTAATGGATATCTGTAGGGAGAGGTGGGGCTTTCAAATACCAAGTTGCTAACTAACTCTTGTTTACATAGCACATCTACTTAAATGCACATATAGACTTATGCATGTCTACTTAAAAAAATAACTTTCACTGTATTTTATGCAAATTTATGTAAGAGAAATTTCCACTGTGTTTAACTGCAGCCTCAGAGATTGAAAACACATTAATTTTTATTTTAAATGGTAAAAGGAAACTTTTCCTAAAGACTGCTTTGTATTTCTTAAGATCTTAAAAACATACACATTGAAAAAAGTTGAAGAACTAATTAGGGTACCGTAGCTGAAGAGGTAAACTGTAATTCTACAATTATCATATGCACAAACTAGCCTGTTTTAAAATATCAGGCACAAGTACAATATATGAGCCCACCATAACAAATTACACATCAATTTACAATATACTGAATACTGATGAAGTAACTCTAAAGAGACCAGTACTCAGTTTAAAAATGCAAAACAACTTCATACTTTATTTATATCAAAGAGGTACAATTACTGTCAATAATATCTGGATAGGTTTCAAAATTAACAGGGAGATAGTATTGTGTTAATCCAAGCACTAAAGGAAAAACTTGCAACCTACATATAATGTTGAAAATAATAACAAACTTTTTAAATCCTAATACAGCCTCACAAATAATTCCCAACTAAGATTTAATATTTTCTACCATGTTTCAGAGCAGATAGACTTTTTGTGAGGGCTGGAATGAACAAAAGCAGAGTCCTAAATCAAACCCCTCTGCCTTTAAAAAAACACCACGCGTGCAATATCCACTTTTCTTTTGTCTGAAGAGAAGACTCAAAATCAAGAGCCAGGGGTCTCTCAACTTACTAAGGGGGGAATGGTGTAGACTTGTGATGTCAGCAAAAGAGAAGCCTGAAAGAACTGTTGTTGGTTTGGTTTTTTTAAAAAGATCAACCCCAAAGCTGATGTTAGTGGTCTGGGACTCAGGCCCTTTGTTCAGAAATAGACGCCTTTCCATTCCTGAAGGAAGGATGCCACTCAAAGATAATAGAGAGGAATTGAACACTTAAAAAGAGTGGAAGACACCCTACACTCTGGAAACATTTGTACATTTGCTTTACATGTTTGCTCAAAAATAAGCCCCCTGAGTGGGGCTCCTTCCTAAAAGAATGAGGCATAGCATGGTGGCTTCTAGAGCAACCCTACTGAGGGGAAAAAAAAAAAAAGAGTATATCCTGCTGCANAGCAACCCTACTGAGGGAAAAAAAAAAAAAGAGTATATCCTGCTGCACAAACTCCTCAATCTCACAATGGTGGTCCCTCTCTATCCAGAACACAAGAACTATACTGAAGAAAGGAAAGTAACTATGGATTAGTTGTTTCGTCAGAGGCTCTTCCCGCCCTCTCCCGCAGAGAAGCTGCAATCTATCAGGAAGAGTTAAGGTGCCTCCGATAGCTTTGCGCCTTCTCTTTCCCCCCCCCCCCGACGGTTTAACAGAAGACAGGTTGAAATAATGGGGAGGGGGAGAAGATGTCTAAATACAGGTGGTTCCACACGCCGCCCCCTCCCTGAAAGGCCGAGGGAAGTCCAGCCATTGTGGCAGGAGTCTTATTAGCAGGGCTGGAGGTGTGGGATTCGTAACGCCGAGACGAATTTTGCTGAGAGGAAAGAAGCGCCAAGAGAGAAGGATTCCGCACCACACGCACAAAAAGGAAATATATATATATATATATAAAAAAAGGCGGGCAAAAAAGGGAGTAGGAGAAAAGCCGCGCGAAGCTTCTTCCCAGCCTGGCACAAATCTCTCTCTCCTCCCTCTCCACCCCCCCCCCACCCCCCTGTCCATAAGGCTTTAAGGGCGCTGAGCTGGGCACGAAGCCCCCTTTGTGCCGGAAAGACGCAGGTCTGGAAGAGAGGGAAGCAGGCTCGAAGCTCCGCTCCTCCATCTTCCAGCCAGCTTCTGCCCGCACACAGACCGACCCACGCAGACGAGCCCGAAGCTGCCGCGAGCGAGCCGCCTTTTGCAGGCCAGGGCTGAGCAAGGGCTGGGCTCTGACTGCCCCCGCCGGCGACTCCCGCTCACCTCTTCGATGGCCGTCACGGTGTTCCGGCACTGAACCATCCGGGTGGTGAAGTTGGAGGCGGTGGGCGACTTGTAATCCTCATTGGTCTCGGACACGAATTCCGACACGGAGATCTGGTCCGGCATGGCGGGGAGGGAGGGAAGGAAGGAAGGAAAGGGAAAAGTCAAGGAGAGCACCGGCGGCGGCGGCGGCGGCGGGGCGGCTCCAGGAGAGGAGGAGACGGGGAAAAGGGATTGGAAAGGCAGCGAGCGAGAGGCAGGCGGGCAGGCGGGCGGGAGGGGGAGCCTCCCCGCCTTACATCGTTCAACCACCCGCCGCTGCTGCAGGGCTTTCTCCTTGCAAGCTAAACAGCTCGGAAGCGTTTGAAGGGGCTATTATTGTGACCTACGCGCAGATACACAACAGGCAGGCCACCCCGCACGGACGCAGATACACACGGAAATGCTCTAGTTTCGGGGAGGGCAGGGAGACCGAACGAGCCACGCCGCCCTGCCTTCTAAATCACGCACATGCCGGGGAGGGAGACAAGCCAAACCAGCACTCCTCCCACAATCACGCACTGGGGGGAGAACCCAACACAGCGCCCGCCCCTCTTGAAGGCCAGAGCAGGTTGGCAGCCCTGATCGGAACCGGGCGGGGAGGTGGAAAGACCCCGCTGCGTGTTTCTGTGTTTGGGGAAGGGTATCTGCACTCCTCGACCCTGGTACTCTGGCAATGCCAAGGCACGGCTCTGCCCCCTTTTCAAAACCATCTTGCAAGGTAGGGAAGGTTGGAAAGGAGTGTGGCCCTAGAGAGATGGCTAAGCCTGGGGGGCGGGGGGGAGAGAGAGAGAGAGAGGTGCATGGGGGTCTCATCTGAACTTCAGGCAGGTGCTTCTACATGTCTTGTGCTCTTAAATGTTTTGTATTGGGGAGGGGGACACACCTGACAGCAGTATTCCACTGTTTAAGAGATTGGCACAAAGAGGAGGGAAAGGGCAACTTATTTTCCAAAGCACCAGAGGGCAGAACAAGAAGCAATGGATGGAAACTAATCAAGGAGAGAAACAACCTGGGATTAAGGAGATAGTGAGAAAAATTCACCAGTGGAACAACTTGCCTCCAGAAATTGTGGGGCTTAACACTTTTTAAGAAAAGACAGGACAGCCTCTTGTCTGAAATGATATACATTCTCCTGCTCGAGCAGGGGGTTGGACTAGAAGACCTCAAAAGTCCCTTCCAGCTCTATTTTGACTGTATAAATAGTAGGATCTAGTCCTTTGTAAGTATGATGTGTAGATTGGTTCACCCCTGAAGGTGGGCTGATCTGTACTTAATTTTTTTGCAAGTGTGAGTTTTCATCTTTACTCAACCCACAGTCCGCTTGATTTTTCTGAAGTGTTTGTTCACACAGCCCTGAATCATAAACTACACTTGTCAATCACAGGCTTTGGTATGAATCCAGTCTGTATGATTAATAGCATAGGGTGTCATCTGGTTAATTTCCAAATCGTGGGTGTGTTGTGTGGACATAGCCAGTTACTAGTCAAGTACAAATGAATTATGTACATAAGTTTGTGAATAATTCTGTAAATGTCACCTTATATTTTGCTGTGATTTTCAAAACAGGAATAAACAATGCCATGAAAATAATGTCTGAACAAGATCTTGATGGAAGAGTGAAATTATTGAAAAAAAGACTTTTAAATAATGTGCTAAATATGTTGAAATTATATTTGTGGTAATTTATTCCCTCATGTCATTTAATATCCTTTTATCATCAGTAAGTGATGAATACAACAAGACATCTAACAGGAAAAATATTTTGTACAGTAATACTGTGTTGGTAGGCAGCCAGTTTGGCAGAAGCCATCTAGTGTACAGGTAGCTTCCCCATCAATCTCTGAAGTAAAGCATTTTCAATCCACGGGGAAAGGTGTATAATCCTTTGGATTTGGAACCAGTGATGTGATAAAGGATGCACTCTGAAAAATGTGTGAAGCTGGACAAATCCTGTATTGACTTAATTCTAATGAATGCTAAAGTAGCAGAAAGTAGTTAATATCATTGCTTCCAATATGTAATTATGTTCTCCTTCTGTCATTTAAATGTTGCTGTTTAATAATAGTATTTGCAGGGAGAGTGAAAATGACAGCAGAATCTAACACCTTGGGATAGTTAATTTAATAAAAGAAGTTGGGTAAAAGAAAGAAGGCAGCATCTCCCAAAGAATTATCAAGGCAGGAATTATTTTCCTTTGAAAGGTAGGAAAGGATCTCATATTGTTTCACTGTAAATCCAGAATGCTGAGAAAAGCATGGTTACGAGTGAATAAATACCTCATGCAAATAGCCAATGGTGAATGGGCCTGTAGAGGTAATCTGTTTCTGAAGTTAAGACAGCCACAACCTCATCCTCCAATCATGTGATCATATTTTGAGCAGTTGGCAACCAGCTCACCCTTATGACTGTTCGCAGCATCCCTCAGTCACATGATTGCAATTTGTGGGGATTTTTGTTGGTTTCCAGCATTTTTTTATTTCTGACAAATACCATCCATTGGGGGGAAATCCACTTAATGACCACTACGAAAAATGTGGAAAAATCGGTTGTGGTCACAGGATGTCTTGACTTACTGCTGCAACAACTTATGACTCTAATTGGGCCAGAATTACATCCATCAATCAAGAATTACCTGTATTACAGGGTAGTTGTAAAAACCAGTCATCTTTTTTAAGCAGACAAAATGAATTAAGCCAGGCGTGTCCAACCACTACTAGTAATGCAGTTTCACAAGATAATATTTAAAAAATAAAGGAAATTTTGTTATTTATATATTTATACATTTTATATACTGCCCAAGACAATTTCCCTTCACTTAATGCAGCCCAAGCAAGCCAAAACGTTGGACACCAATGAAGCTTGTGAGGCACAAAACAGCAGTTCTCAGTCCAGATAGAACTGCTATGTAAATGATGATCTCCCACTCTTGGGATCGGGAACAAAATGGCCATATTTCCATTGACTCAAAAGGACCTGGAATTTAAACTCCAGAACTGAAAAACTAAGTATTAGAAAGACCAAGATTGCTGTGTTCTACAATAGCCAGATCTGTGCATAAATGAGCTCTGTCTTGCCTACGTACAGTCTAGCCATTTCATGTATGTGAGTTTCCCTGGTAAGTAGTTTCTAAATATGCTCTGCTGCAGTATTTGGTGTATCGAGTTTTATTGCTAAGCCTGGCATAGCTTTGTCTTGAAAGCTAAGCATTAATAACAAAAAGAAGGTAGGCAAAATATGCAGAGTTTCTGAAATTCTTTCCATCCCCTTAATAGTAGCACTTGTCTGGGTCATATGAGCTGCGGAGGGGAATTTAAGAATGGAACAATTGAAACTGCCAAATGGATTCTCCCACAGGGTCCCTTGAGAGGATTTCTTCTAGATTTCTTTCTACCATAGCCCCAAGCATATTTAGCCCACTTTCAGACCCAGTCTTTATTTTTGTGGCTCTTCTTCAATACACCAAATGAAGTCCAATTCTTTTTAGTTCCAGAGTATTCTGCTGATGGATGGACAGATGGATTCTCCCAGCCCTTTGACGTAACTTCCTTCCAACCATCTATTAGTTGGGGGGGATGTGTTGTTTTCCCCATATTAATATGTCCAGGTTGTTTCCATTCATACAATGTTATACTGTCATATGGCTTGCACATGCACATCTCCATCTGAGATCAACCTGTAGAATACAGAACAAGCTATTGGTGGTTTATTTTGTTTGGGGAAGAACAGAAATTGGAGGCCCTTAAGCACTGCTTTGCTATAGAACATGTATTTTGTGAAACACCTTTAGAAATTAAGTTGGTTCCCATCTTTTTGACCTTCTGAAACTCCTGAAAACTGAGTTATTTTGAAGGTCCAATATGTTTTTAGTCTATGGAGATTCTCGGTCATTCAGGTCATGGTTGTCCTGAAAGGTGTTTTTTTTTCAAAAGGCAACAGAAACTTGTTTTTCCTTGAAGACATGTTGATTCTCATCCAAGCAGCTCCTTCAGTCCAGTTGGTTCTTGGAAAAAAAGCATTTTTGGGACATCAATATGTTTTTCTACCTAAAGTCAAACTTTTGTTATTGCAGATAAGTTTTGTTAAAATAGCCAGACAGTGATTCCAAACTTCACCAACCTTATTTCTCATAAGCTGAGCCTGACCTCATATTTGTACAATCCATATGCCCTTTCACTATGGTGTTAGATCTCAACATGTCCTGAAATTTATACTCAGATTTGCTTGAATACAGATTCAACTCTGCACCTGATGCAGAACCCCACTTCCTTAAATGCAAGGAGAATGGGAAGAAAGAAGGGGAGTTAAAGGGGCAAAACCCACAGATATTGTCCTTTTAGTATTGATTAAGAATGCCTGAGGAAAACTACTGCATACTGTTATCTAACTAAAATGAGTTACGCCAACTTGCTGCACTGCAGGGCTGACTCTAAGAATTTTAATCTTAGCATCCCAAAGATAAATGACATTGTAGAGTTGACTTTAATAGTGAGTCCATCCAGGCAGTTTTCTTGGTAGGGCAAAATGGTTTGCCACCACTTTGTTTCCAGTTGTTTTTTTCAATTTCTTTATCAACCCTCCAACCCTGGAATTCCCTGGAGATCTCACATCTAACCAGGCACAATGCTCTTGCCTGCTAGACAACCACAAGGTTGGCCAGTTGCTACCACTTGCTGCAAAATTCTTTGGCAGAGTACAACAAATCTAGCATCATGCAGTGATTCTGGATTTTGTCACATGTGAACTGTATCCATCCAGCAGGCTTAAACATGATTTATTCAACCCAATTGTTGGAATTCAACTTAGTGAACCAGAAATTAAAAACATGGTTTATGGATCTGCACAATACTGAGCTAAAATACAACTATTTTGTGGTTGAATGTATGAGTGAACACAAAGGAATTGCCCAAGGTAAAGGAATGCATCCCCTCCCAATTGCATTCTTTAGTTCTATTGTAGGGAAAAGTAATACAGCACATAAATGCAGAATTAATTAGGTGGTAATAATTACTACCTGTGAAATTTCTTAATGCAATTCATTAGCTATGTATTCTATATCACATTCTTTAAATACATTTAGCTTTCTTGTTTCAGAAGTTGATTATACAATGAAGGACAATAGACAAGATATGTAGGACAATTTATTTATGACTTAATTCTTTTAGGTTTCTTTTTCAGAATCAAAAATTATGCCACTTAAAAAGTAATGTGTGACACAATGTACTTGAGTTTTTTCTTTGGACATTTATTATATTTGTGCTTATGGGAAAGGTCAGCTCTTTACTGATTTCCAGAGATTGGGGGGGTAGGGGGGTTGCTGAATCTTGGGGGAAGGAATATTCCAGATGAAAGGGGCTATTGTGGAAAAAGCAGACGTTCTATGTTTCACTAGAGAACAATATTTAACAAAAGGGTGTCCACTCTATCCAACCTGGTAGAATGGGAAGGGGACGGTGTTCTCACATATTCCCTGGGCCCATGTCATATAGGTCTTGAAAGTGATGATCATCACCTATAAATGCACCCAGGTTAATGGGAGCCTGTGCAGCTTTTACCATGGCGGTATAATATGGGCAAACAATATAACATGAATGCATTGCTGTAGTGTAGACCATCTGTATCTTCTAGATCTTCAAGGGCAACCCAAGTGGAATGTGTACAGAATTCTGATCCTGATATGAAGCAAGGTATGAGTGAGTGACCAAGAGAAAGATCTCATGGTCCAAAAATGGCCAGAATTGGCATGCAAGATGAATCTGTGCAAAAGCCCACTTGGCCATGGCTGCCACATGTTCTAACTTGCGTTCAGTTAAGGTATTTGATCTATGACATGGGTGTCAAACTCGATCTCGTCATGTGACGTGCCGGTTTTTTGCTTTTGTGGAACTGGGGTGGTTGTGGCTTGCATGGGATGCATTCAGCCCACGGGCTGCCAGTTTGACACCCCGATCTATGAGAATACATTCAACAGATGATTTGCATACAGTCTCATTAATTTGCTAACTGTTTTAGCATTTTTGAGAGAATGTTTTACTCAAATAAGGCTGGACTCTTTCCTAGGTAATTATAATATAGCATAACATGCTATAATTAATGTGAAATTCAGAGATTTATATGGTATGCAACATTATACTGAATTTTGTTGTTGTTACCATCACATACTTAATTTAGTAATAATTATTTTGCAGAGATTTTGCAATTTTTCTGATGATCCCCCCCTTTCTCTGTTCATACATTTTCCCAACAGCAATTTGCCTTATAGATAAAGCCAAATTGGAGAGTCATGTTATAGTTTTTACACTATTGAGAAAATAAAGAGATTAATCAACTCTAGCTTGTGTTGCACTTTCCCTCATTAATCCTTTCATTTGATCTTCTCCTTTAGAGTGATTTTAGTAATGTCACACGGCTAGATGGCAAGACATGGAGAAGATGGAAGGTAATACAAAGCAGAATCTATATCTTTTATGTCAGGATATTATGTTCAGTAGCTAGAACAGTAAAGTTTACAACGGGCCAGAACATAGCTCTGGTTGATTGGTTGAAGAGTGCTGGCTCATGCATGAGGCAATCTTCGCTGTGATTGGTTGCTGTGGATGTAAAGGTGGAATTTCCCTTTTTTCCTGCCTTTCTTCTGTGTGTTCTGTATGCTGATTAATTTACTTCAGGATGTTGCTATGTTCCTGACTGTCTTGTCTTAATATAAGTGTTAAATGTATTTATTTGTATAAAACTACAAGTTTGTGTCAGTGTCTCCTGACTTCATCTGGACAGTTGCTGTGCAATTCCTAGACATTCTATCAATTGATTAGCTGAGTGAATCACAACAAAATCTGCAAAATTCACCAATATAACTTGAATTAAGCTGTGCATCGAGTCGTGAAATAATGCTGCGCTCAATGCATATTTCCAGTGAAACCCACAAAATACAAAATATGTATTTCAAAGGACAGCATAATGTACCACTAAAGACCTCATCATACTGAATGACATTGAGTTGAATTGAAGGGGACAGATAGGGATTCAGTTGCTGCTTGCTGAAGTATCTCCCTGCTGTGTGTGTGTGTGTGTGTGTGTGTGATATTTTCATAGGCAGACCTCTACATTCTTGTCCATTCTTTCAATGCGTCAGTTTGAGAAGTCGACTAAAATAGTGCACAATGTGGAGGTTAAATTAGCGGCTGGTTTTCTTTCAGTAAAACAACAGAGTCAGTTTGTGAATAAAACAGACGGTCTCTAAATTTAATAAATAAATAAAACATGCTTATCTCATATTTTCCAAAAATAATTATCTGAATATCCTTGATATTTCTGTGACCTGAAATTTGAAAAGCTTCCATTCTACAGAGCAAATACGGGGCAATGATGGTGCCAGCAAATCCTTCATGACTATGATGTATTAGATTTCTTTCTGTCTTGTCAGGTGTGAGAAGTCAGGGGCCAGGATAGAGTTCAAAAATACAAGTAGTCCTAGACTTAAAACAATTCATTTAGTGACCTGTTCAAACAACAGAAAAAAATGACTTATGACCATTTTTCATACTTATCACCATTTGCAGCATCCCTACAGTTACATGACCAAAATTTGGACACTTGGCAACTAATTCATACTTACAACAGTTGCAGTGTCCCGTGCCAGGCAGCTGGCTCATATTTATGATTGTTGTAGCGCTCCTGGGGCCATGTGATTGCCTGCTGGAACCTTCTGACAAGCAAAGTCAATGAGGAAGCCAGATTCAATTAACAATTATGTTACTAACTTAACAACTACAAGGATTCACTTAACAACTATGGCAAAACATGTCGTAAAATAGGGCAAAACTCAACAACTGAAATTTTGGGCTCAATTATGGTCATAAGTGGAGGACTACCAGCACTGCAAGTTTATTTCATGCTGCAATATTCATACACAAGAAACTGAACTTTAAGGGTCAAGGCAAATTGACTTCAATGGATTTCAAGTAGGGCTGGACTTAGATCTCTTACCGGGGTATAGAGACTCCAAATTGATGATATATTTGACCCCACCCTTAGGCTCAGCTTAGTCACCTCCTATACTATTTTTCATTCAGGAGCTCAAGGTAATAAATCTTGTGCTGTCGTCTCCAATTGATCTCCTTTGAAACAGGTTGAGCTGAGAGAGGGAAAGTGTGAGAGGAAGATGGCTCAAAGAATTTCTGTTGATGGTGAACTAGAAATCTGTCTGGCTCCAAATCCAGTATCTTAACCACTACACAAACTGGCTCTATATTTGCTGCACTTCCTGAGTCAATTTGCATATAGACACAAATGGAAAGGCATCATGGGATTATCTGGATTTGGCTGTATGTTGTACGAACTCAGACACTGCGATTTGTTTTGTAAAATATGATTTTAATAAACATGATGTAAAGTGTTCTGAAAAGCTACTCAGAATCATTCAAATGTTACCAATACTCTGTTGTTTGATTGATACACATTCACATTTTTGTCATTTTGGTTTTCGTTATACCTCAGTAAACGTTATTATAGTTCAGATCATATATTTTGTGAATTGCAAGACCACTAAAGCATTGTAACTAATTATCTTTAGATATTAAGAAGAGTTGAGAAGTTAAATACTCAAAACAATAGGTTAAAGTAGAATAAATCTTAAGGATTGTAGGCTCATACATGGAATTGTATTAAATTATAAAATATTAAATGAGTGTTTGAAATTAAGCTGAGCATTATAAGATATAGGATTAGCTACGATCAATCACTGAATTTATTTTGTTAATATGGGACAGAAAAGCTAACCCGAGGAAGTTACAAATTGTGTGAATTTTTTGGCTATAAAGAAGTATATGCCTTCTTAACATCCAGATTATATTACCCACTGTTGAAGTCATAAAAGTTGTCAAAAATGAAGATATATATTATATATGCTTCCTGCAAGATAGGAAATACTTAGTTCTATTTTTTCCCATAAGTTAAATATAGTGTATGGCTGATGCTGTTGTCTTGTTTTGTAAAATTCCATACAGTAATAGTTACTGTTGTTACAACTATATCAAATAATAAATAGAAGAGTAATATCTCTCTCTCCCACACACACACAAACACACAAAATACAGTCTGTTCTTTGTAGTCACATGCACTAAATGCCTACAATATATTGTCCACTTGCGTATAAGATTTTTTTGGATCTCACTTCTCTAGCCAGTTTGTTCAATAACAAGAAATTTGGAAGAATGCAACCCCAAACAGTCTTGGATATTGACCGCGTGCATTCTTCTGTTCAATCATTTTCAATTCTTGGAGACTATCTTGACAAGCCTCTGCAGTTTGTTAGCAAGGTTTTTCAGAAAAAAATTGCCATTGCCTCCTTCCTAGAGTTGAGAACAAATGACTGGCCCAAGGTCACTTAGTTGGCTTTGTGCCTAAAATGGGACTAGAAGTCACTACATCAAACTGAGTCTCTACAAACACCCACACACTCCTTTAGCATATATTATGCTAATTCTCTCCAATGGCAATAAGACATAAATTTTGATCATGAAATGACTTTCCTTTCACTATGCTGATGAGTATTGTGACAATTCTTTTCATACTTCTTTTGGAGCACATAGCCTGCATAGGATAAGACAAGGATTCCCAACCCCTGGGCTATGGACTGGTACTGGTCCGCAGCCTGCCAGGAATTGGGCCACATAAGTGAGTGAAGCCCCATCCGCTCATGCATGAGATCCAGATAGTGCATGAAACCATGTCCTGCAGTCCATGGAGCAACCACCCTCCACAGAACTGGCACTTGGTGCTTAAAATGTTGGCAACCGCTGGAATAAAAGGAACTAAGGAGGAGGGACTTGTAAATTCCAAGCAGGAGGATAGTAGAGAATATGACAGACTAAGCATCTTGTAAATTCCCAGAAAATAAGTCATTCATTAAAGCTTATATAAGATGAAAAATTGCAGTATTATAACTCACGTTTCATTGTGAGGCTCATACCACCAAATAAGAGTTAAACATACAGAGAGGCATAGCAATTATTTTTGGCATTGAAAATATCAATCAAAAGTTTTATTAACTTTTCACTATAATTGGTGCCACATGCTAGCTCTGCAATCCAAATAACAAAATAACAATTCCAGTAGAAGGCATAATTGCTGGTTCTTAGGATTTATTTCTTCCCCCCTTTTAAATCATTTCAAGACTTCCAGTGGATTATTCCAATCAAAATCATCATTATTGCACTTTGAGGATTTATTTTTTCCTTCTGGATTCTTAATGAAAAATTGTAGCCATGACATCTGTTGCAGCAAAAACAAGATTAACATATTAATTGTGGGGCATCTTTGGATTTAGTCCCACAACCTTTATATTTCTTTGCATTCCTGTTTTGCTTTTAGATTCAAATATAGTTTTTGCAATATATATTATGCCATGAACTTACATCACATATTTAAAATGCACAAATATTAAGAATTGACTTGTACAACCATATAACTACAATCCATTTATCATAAAAAGAAAAGAAATGGAAAGAAAAACCAGCCTAGGGAAAGAAGATGTACTATATGACACATCCTCCTGCCAAAAATAATAAACCTTTCAACCAGTTTTTAAATAAACCATTAGCTTGACTATACAGAACAGTATTCAGTAGTGTTTCTATTGCATCAATTAAGTGCCAATACATACATGAAAATTGAACACATATCTGTAATCCAAGACCTTATGTCAGAAATAATCCCAACTTTCCAATACTGAACAGTTATTTTCTTTGCCATTTTTCCCAGCAGATATATCCATAGTTCTTAACATATGATTCCAAAAGGTTCCTACCTGTCAAAAAACACATTCAGATATTTCAAATATATTAACCTTGTTACTTTGTATTACAGTCATGACTTTGTGAGTCTAGAATGAAAATGGCAAAGTATTTGAAGAACCCCATAGAGACGAGAAGATCTTCTTTAAAGCAAGTAATAATTGGGGCGGGGTTGAATTCGACACTTCAGTGCAACATGTGTCAGATTTTTCTTCCTCCCAGGAAGTCTTTAACCCAGAGGTAGTATTCCAGAGGTGGTATTCAGTAGGTTCTGACCAGTTCGGGAGAACCGGGAGTGGAAATTTTGAGTAGTTCAGAGAACCAGCAAATCCCACCTCTGACTGCCCCCATTCCCACCTATTCTCTGCCTCCCGAGTCCCAGCTGATCGGCTGGGTCTTCCTTTGTTGCCCTGCACAGGAAAACAGAGCTGGAAAGCAGGTTAGTGGGGTGGGGAGGGAATGGGGTATTCTTCCCCTGGAGTGGAGAGGGAATGGAGATTTTGCAGTATCCTTCCCCTGCCACGTCCACCAAGCCACACTCACCAAGCCATGCCCACCACGCCACATCATGCCCACAGAACGAGTAGTAAAAAAAATTGGTTATTTTTTACACCACTGGGTGTAAAATATCACTGGGTTGATCATATAGGAGTTGTCACTGTGCTGCTTGGAGATCTGTCATGATGCAGAGTGAGATGATTTACTTCAGGCTGAAGTTTTTCAGTACCATGAAAGTACAGCAAATGATTAGTCATGTAACAGTTATGGGTGGGAATGTAACTTTGAGGTTGTCTGCCTGATCTGTGAAAATATGTTGGGTGATTTGGGTGATTTTTAAATATTATCTTGTGAAACTGGATACATTTTACCTGGATAGCGGGGAGAAGCCATGCATTGCTTTGCTTTTAACATAAGGTAGAGATGGGCAGCATTTATGGGGAGGAAGGTGCAAAAGGCCACAGTTATCATTTTCATGCAAAGTTAAGAGCGATAAGGTAGGTGGCTCCCAATATACAGTGGAACCTCGGGCCACGAATGCTTCTGATCACGTGCTGACCAAAAAAATCAGCTAAATGTTTCACTGATCACAAACACATCCTCGGGTGGCGATCAAACACAGCCACGGCAATTTCCCCTGCTGTGCATATTTTGTTGTCCACGCATGTGCAGTCAGTCTTGCTTCTGGTCATGACCAAACTGGGTTGTGACCAAAGTCCTGGAACAGATTATGATAATGACTGAAGGTTCCACTGTATTGGGTGGGACTAGATTTTGAAGGGAAGTTTTCTTTGTTTGTTATGCATGTAGTCCTCGACTTACAACAGTTCATTTAGTGGCTGTTTGAAGTTACAATGTCACTGAAGAAAGTGACTTATGACATTTTTTACACTTGTGACCATCGTAGCATCCCCATAATCCCATGATCAAGATTTGAAATCTAGGCAACAGGCTCATATTTATGATTGTTGTAGTACTCCTGGGGCCATGTGATCCCCCTTTGCAACCTTCTGACAAGCTAAGCCAATGGGGAAGCCAGATTCACTTAACAAGCATGTTACTCATTTAACAACTACAGAGATTCACTTAACAAACATGACAAGAAAAGGCAAAACTCACTTAACAAATTTCTCACTGAACAACATAAATTTTGGGCTTATTTGTGGCCATAAGTCAAAGACTACCTGTACAGTGTGCCTATTTTGATGGGCCTTTTCCAAAGTTCACTTTGATACCTTCCCATTCATTTTACTGGTGGGAAAATTTCACAAGACTCCTTATCTGCAAAGATTTTGCTCTTCTGGAACTAAGGAGGTGAATCCTCCCGCAAATGTCCTCATACGGTGACCTTTCTATGAGGCTCCAAAATGTGTTCTGATCACCCCCAATCATTTCTAAATAAGACAGTCACAAAATAATGTTATGTTTATTAATTTTTAAAGGGTGCTAACCCCATGCTCACACATCAGGTAGCCAAACATCTTCACCAAGTTGTAAAACTGCACAGGACTGTTAATTAGCAATAGCAATAGCACTTAAGCTTGTATACTGCTCCACAGTACTTTACAGCTATCTCTAAGTGATTTACAGAGTCAGCCTATTGCCCCCAACAACCTTGAGGCTGGTGAGATTTGAACTTCCAAACTGCAGGCAGCTGACAGGCAGCAGAATTAGCCTGCAGTATACATTTTAACCACTGCACCACCATGGTGTTAATGTGTTAAATATGTTATTTATTGCCTAATTATTTCTTTCCCTTTCCCAGTAGCAAGTAGGTGTACTTTTTTAAAAATTCTAAAGGCTGGTCTAATATCATAATAAAGATACCTGGTTTGATCTGAATATATCTGTTTTAGTGTTTATGTTATCATTTCCAACACAATAGCCACAATAGTCAGAAATGGTTCCAAAGGGTGCAGAAAAGTGACTTTATATTTGCCTGTGTCTAACACAATGGCTAAGCTGGGGCACTGTATCATACTATTAAAGGCTATGGAATAGAAAGATTTTGATGTTACTTTATGTGTCATGGTAACCCCGCCCTCCCCTCAAAACTGCATTGTGGTTAACTTTTATATCCTTAAGGCATAACTTTACTGGGCTCATTGACACTAACCATGTGTGAGCAACATATGGATGGATGGCATTACTATCAAGGGCCCTAATTAATGATGGCAATTCCTTCATGGATATACAAGGCATTATGCCATTTTTTTTGCCAAAATTTGGCCTTATCCAAATGGTAAGATTTTTTTAAAAATATATTAGATATGGTGGTCATACCTTTAACAAAGCAGTGGCTTTATAGAAGTGCTCTGCCCATTAAGAAACCTGTATCTGATTATATATTCAAGTGTGCTTCTGGGAAGCAATCAGATATCTTTAGGGATAGGTTGCAAATAAACTAATTACAATAATGTCCAAATGGAATTGCTGAGAGTGGTGTTTCACTGTGATGCAAAGCATTTATTTCTATAAGACTGTCTAGCAGCTACTGAAATTTATTGACCTTGAATTCTAGCAATGTTTTCTTCAAAGAATCTTTTTTTAAAATAACATTCTGTATCCCAGAGGCAGATTTTTATGTGACTCCAAATTTAATTAGCATCCAGACTCAAACCAATCATTTTTTGTTGTTGTTGTTTTTCATAAACAGATAATGGATTTAGATGCAAGTATTCTTAGGAATTTTCCAAACTCCAGTGGCCTGAGAGATTCAGTAGGAAGGGAAGCAATTCCCATAACAGGAATATCCCATCAGGCAGAGCAACATTAAGTTTTAAGTGGACCCAGAAAAACTGATTCTCATTAAGCCAGACATGAGCAATCTGGGATTAAATGTCATGGGCTTGACTATTCCGATATTTTGCAAAGGCAGCCAAGCTATAAGTAAATAAATAAATAAATATCCAGAAAGAGCTTGTTCGTGGAAGATCATGTGCTTTGCAAGCAAAATAAAAAATAAAAAAGATCCTAGTTTCAGTTCTCAGTATCTTCAAGTAGAGTTTGAAGAGAATTAACTGAAACCCTGGAGCAGTACTGAAATCACGATGTCTAAGGATTATCCAGTAGCTTTGTTCCTTCAACTTGCTTATCCAGGATTAATTTCATCATAGTTTACCAAATCAAGTTGTGTTCACATGGCACACTAAACTGTAAATGAACAATATGGGCTACATTCACAAGACATGCTTGGCTAAAATGTGGACCGTGAGTATGTAGCTCACTTTGTGCACAGCTGTGAACCCAAGCAGTGACTGGGTTCTTAGATAGCACGAAAGCACAATTTGCTTTGCTATCGTTTATTTTATAACCTCATAATTGACATGGTTCACTGATGTTAAGATAAACCATACCATACAAACCATGTGTATAGCTTCATACAACATCTTAAAACAAAGCCAAGAAAATTACACTATAGTTTTCCCATAGGTGCTTTTCTCAGGAGGCAACTGGACTTCCTTATTTTTTCTTTGAAGATGTTTCACTTTTCATCCAAGAAACTTCTTTAGTTCTGACTGGATGGTGGGAAATGGAAGGATTTATACTAGTTTTATAGATTTAATATATAATAAGATTTGTTTATATTTTATGGAAGATTTATAATCATAAGTCAGAGCTGAAGAAGCTTCTTGGATGAGAAGCAAAACATCTTCAAAAAAAAACAAAAACAAGAAAGTCCAATTGCTTCCTAAAAAACCACAACTATGGGACAACTATGACCTGGATGACTGAGAATCTCCATAGACTACATTATGGTTTGTTGTGTACTGTATGCCCAGGTGCTAAACAACAGCTTCCTAAACAGGCACCCAATGATGATTTTGGTGAAAACATTTCTGCTGTTGCAAAGTGAGACAGTTGCTCTGCACCAACCCACCTGCCCAGGGGTGGGATTTTACTGGTTTGGATCGGTTCTATAGAACTGGTTGTTACAATTCTGTGCAGTTTGGAGAACCAGCAAATTGTGCCCCTGGTCCTTATCATGCATGTGGGACATTGCATGCATGCCCAACATTGCTGACTGCAATCTCCCCCACCCAGTCACTCCTTAAGGTATTTCTTTTTTATTTTTCCCTCCTGATAATAAGTTGTTCTGATGATTAGCTGTTCCAGGATTCCTTTGCTGTCTTACTGCTTCACCCAGGAGGCTTCCCTGAGGCCCAGAAGTCAAAAAGGGGTGCGCAGGGGAGGCACTTAGCCACTCCCACCTAGCCATGCCCATAGAACTGGTAGTAAAAATATTTGCATCCCATTCTTGCCCCTGCACTCCCTTACTTCCCAAACTCCAGGACCCTTTTTATTGGTAGCAGAAAGAAACAGATAGCATGCACATCCATGGAAAAGGATGTTCCACCTTGCATTTGAACATACTGCTTGTTCAATCCAATTGTTACACACTTCACTCAGTTGGCGTGTTGTTATACAAGGCCAGCCTACTTTGAAGATGCCTTGGGACAAATACCCTCTCAGGGTTTCCCTGATATAACTGGATTTAACTGGCTCAGTGGCAGAAATGGCAAGAGAAGCCATTTATCTCTGGCCAGGTTTAAGGAACATGATAGGAAGCTGAAATACTGATTCCAAGATGTCCAAGACAAAAAGCTTCAGAGCAACAGGGGCAGTTCTGTGTTTGCAGGGCAGACATCAACACAGCAATACACCTTATCAGAGAGCTAGGCATCAATGAGAGCATTCATTATGGATTAGAAATGATATAAAGTTTTAATGGAAGCTTATGGTTTTGTACATAGTCTCCTGCTTACATTCATTCTATATGCAGAACTGTTCCTCTCTAGTCATCCTGTTTATTCATGGGACTGTAAAGAAAAGGTAGTTTCAGGTAGGAGTTGGCAATAAATCTTAGCTGTTGCATATTGGTTTAATAGAAAGATCAGAAGAGGAGCAAATCCTGTTCGTAGAAGATAGACACCAATGGAACAAGGCTAGAGCCAAGGGTGGGATTCTACTGGTTCGGTCCACTTCTGTAGAACCGGTTGCTCTGAAAAGCAGCAAACAGAGAGCATACATAGAATGTATAGAACCAGTTCTATGTCTGCTGCTGTTTCCGCCCATCTGCCCACCCGCCCGGGCTCTTAGCGGACCTTTATTTCCTGCATTTTCAACCGCAGCTGTTTTGCACGGCACCAGCTGTGGTTGAAAAAGCAGGAAAAAAGAGCTTTTCCAATCGCTGCACACTTGCACGCAGCGCTGCTTAGCTGTCCGGGCAGCTCAGCAGGTTGTAAATTGCACTCGCGTGACTCACGCATGCGTGCGCAATGCAGAGCAACAGAACCGGTAGTTATACCGGTCGGATCCCATCCCTGGCTAGAGCTATTTTTGGCAATATCCCCTTCTCACCTGCTTATATTAAGGGCTAATTCGAAAGCTTAGATCATTTAGCTCCATCATGTCCACCAAGCCAATGAAAACTGAAATGAAAAAATGTCAAGAGAAAATGGAGTTATTTATCGAGTGAGGCAAGCAGCTGAAAACTAGGAACAGGCCAGGACTTTGAAATGATTCAGAATGGATTCCCATAATTCCTTAGGCCACCCTTGTAGCTACTATAAGATTTGATTAACAAAAGAAGCCTATCTGAAAAGAGAGCCGTGCATACATAAAGGGATGACAATATACCTCAAACTAAATTCCCGTGTGAGAGAGAAATGTACGCAGAATTTCTAGTTGAAAATAAGAAGGATAAATCTATATTTTTAAATAAGAAGAACAATTACCAGAAAGGCATCCAGTTTCCCAAGGGACGCAAGTTTGTTTATTATTCAGTTCCATCTCTGAATTAAGTCACTTTATGTTTCATGACATTTGGCAATACAAAAAGAATGTTGTGAACATTTTCAGTCTTTTTCGCCTCCAGGGACTAAGATTCGCTTGACTCATGCTCCGTTGCAGCTGCATAAACTTTGGCAGAAGGGTCTGAGAACAAGGTTTTGGCTCTTCAAATCGAAAATGACCATACAATTTAAACATGGGCAGGGTTACTACCAGGATATCTCAGTACAGCATAAAATGAACAGGGAGGGAAAAGGCACTTAAAAAGGTTTTCTAAAATAAGTCATTGCTAAGTGTTCTAGCTGGGGTCCCTTCGGTTGTCAGACAATGATTAGATTACACTGGATGATAGAAGAAAGGAAGTTTTTTCATTAAATATTTGAAATAATGTGTGGGGGTGTATCAATGATGGGATTAATTTTTTTTTACTACCAACTCTGTGGTTGTGGCTTGATGAGTGTGGCAGGGAAGGATATTGGAAAACCTCCAGTCAGAGGTGGCATTTGCTGGTTCTCCAAACTACTCAAAATATCCGCTACTGGTTCTCCAGAACTGGTCAGAACCTGCTGAATGCCACCTCTGGAGGTATATGTGTGTGTACATGAAGGATAAAGAAGCAGAAGAAGAGGAGGAGGAAGAGAATAGCAATAGCGCTTAGACTTATATACCACTTCACAGTGCTTATACAGCCCTCTCTAAGCGGTTTACAGAGTCAGCCTATTGCCCCCTACAATCTGTCCTTTTTTACCAACCTTGGAAAGATGGAAGGGTGAGTCAACCTTGAACCAGTCTAGATCGAACTCCATACTGTGGGCAGAGTTAACCTGCAATACTGCATTCTAACCACTGTGTCACCATGGCTCATAGGTAATCCTTTCTTGCCTAATACTTCAATTACCGATCATTTTAAAGTAGGATGGTGTAAATAAAACCCCAACCATCACAGTTTTCCATGGTCACAGGACCACCATCCGTCTGCTTCGCAACTGACTTGTGACAAGCAAGGATTCTAGAGAATCACAGAAGTAAAACTATAAGTTGCGATCATGCTATGTTCTGGTTAGTGACCACATTGCTATGTATCGTGACCAAATAAGAAGTAAAGTCATAAGCCTGTCCCAAACACCTGATTTTCAATTCAGCTACTACAGCACTTAGTGACTGAATTGCTGGTCCCAGTGTTGGTCGTTAAACAAGGAATACCTGCAATAACTAAACAAGAAATGTACAAACATTGTAAAACTGAACAATCTGAAGATAAGAATTTTTGATGTGGCACTATTTTGGTTTTCACTAACTGTATCTCGTGTTGTTTTCAAAATGGCAGGTCATTATTAAACTCAAATTAGTAGGCAAGAATCAATAATAGTAATAAACATAATGTAAAATGTGAAGCAAAATATTTACAGTACATTTTAATGACCCTCACCCAATAAAAGTTCTATACCTATTTAACAGGTCATTGAGGACTAAAATATTAAGACCTCATGTTAAAGGAAATTCAAATTTCAAATGTAGCACAAACTCATGTATGAAAATACAGTCTAAAAATGGTTTCTTTGCTGAATTAAATTCTGAGTCAATTCTGTTTCTCAAACAGAAAGTTATATAAAATATTGAGGGATATTCACACCATGAGATTCGTCCTCCTTCTATATGAGGAATTGTACTAAGGGAGCAGTTTTCATACATTTCTTTGAATTAATTCAAACAGACAGACAATTTATACGAGATTGTTCTACAGTCAACCGCATATTAAAAGTTTGGGGCAAACGCAGGGAAAGAGTTGGTTCAGATTCATCACCTCTTCTTGTTTCATTTTAAAAACATTTGTTTTCAAAAAGAGGAAAGTGCAAATAAATTTGTTCAGAAGAGAGAGAACAAAATGTGTGGACTACAGGACCCAATTATTAAGACACAAATAAAGTCTAAAGAGAGAGTTTTGGCAGGAAAAAAATTGAAGCTCTGGCTCTATTAGTATAATTGTGTGGGCATTAGCTCACTACAGTGAGAAAGCACAAGCCCATGTGGCACTTGCCACAGCCCCAGTTTAGGCACATAAACTGTAGAGCAGAGGTCTCTAAACTTGACGACTTTAAGACTTGTGGACTTGCCAAGTTTAGGGACTCCTGCGGTAGAGTATAAATAAGTTGAGAGCCAATTTGCTGGAGCAGTTAAGGTTCCAGGCTAGAAAGTGGGAAACTGTGAATTCTAGTCCTGCCTTGGGCACAAAGCCAGCTAGGTGTCTTTGGGCCACTCACGCTCTCCCTTGTCCCCAGGAAGGATGCCATGGCAAATCACTTCTGAACTCTTTTTAGTTCGGGCAATCTCCAGGAATCAATACTGACTCAAAGGCACTAAAAATAATAAAAAATAAGCCACTCTTGGATCTGCTAAAAGATCTTTAATAAGACAAGCCCTGCTTGTTTTAAAGGCCCCTGAACCCGCAGGATCCCCAATTTAGATCTGAGACAAAATAAGGTAGGAAGAGAATCTCTAGATGCCATTTTCCCATTTTAAGTGGCACTTTCCTGTCTCATGAGCCGAACAGGTAATAGAAAGAAGTATGTTTGTGTTTATTCTCACATATCTATTTATTGTGTCTTCCTCTCAAGTTTGTCCTAAAATAACTCAATAGTCAGAGATAATGCCTTCATCATCTTATAATGGAACACCATGAAAAATTAATTATAATAAATTCAAGGGAACGGCTCTCAGCTTAGTGTGTTTAGGACTGTAGCTTTAATTAGTTAAATGAAGTTAAATTATTAACTCCTTCAACTGAAAAAGGGCCCCTCCCTGGCAGCAAACTATTGTGTAACAAATAGGAAAACTATTATTAAATGGTGAACAAATAATCATTTAATTAAAGGAAATGCCAAAGATACGAAATAAAACATTACAACTCAATGAATGTTGGCATGGCAAGATTTACCTTTGTTTAAACATTTGTGACAAAATGTCGAGAGTAAATAAAAGGTTTTGCATGATGCCAAAAAGCAATGATTGTTGACAAATCTTCCTAAGGACGGGGCAGACATCTTTTTTTTTTGTAATGATTGCACTTGCTTAATTTGTATGGATGGCAGAACCTAGAAAAGGATCTTTAATTGTAAACATGACACAATCAGACTGGAGAAGGTGGCACTTACAGGCCTCATGTCCCAATTTGTTGGCAAGATTTAAAGGTTACATTTAATATCTACTTATGTTGCTACACCAGTTAACAGAATTCTTCACATGAAAAAAAAGATAATTATGTTTATTTAGTAATCTATTTTTAGATATATTTATACTAATTTATTTCAATATACTGTATAACTCATCCTTTTTATAAGTTGGTGAGCATGAGAACATACTGGATCAAGCCAAGCTTTATCTTGCAGTAGCTAATTTGGTATTTCTGGGGACTCAACTTATCTACCGAATATAGGGAGATATATCTCTTTTCCCATGTTTATTCTAAAGCAACTGGTGTTTGGAGGCATGGCTTCCCCAACCCTGGGTGGCATTCAGTCTTCAGGAATTGCCAAGCTGGATGGGGGAACAGGGAAGAGATTCAGGGTAGTCTTGTTTGAATCTTTCAAGATAGATCTAGCATGTTGAAAGGTAATAGCTTTAATTTGGCAAGATTGTGTCCATTAGAAGTAAGTCAGTAAAGGACTGGACCAGGAGTGTATTCAGCAGGTTCTGACCAGTTCTGGAGAACCGGTAGCAGAAATTTTGAGCAGTTCAGAGAACCAGCAAATCCCACCTCTGACTGGAGATTTTACAGTATCCTTCCCCAGCCACACCCACCAAGCCATGCCACAGAACTGGTAGTAAAAAAATATTGAATCCCACCGCTGGACTGGACCTGATTGGATCTCACTGTCTCATCTCTGGGCTTGGGTCAGATGCCAAGCCTCTCATTCTTCCTATCAGGAGGGGAGTTGTCATCCACCCTATTATACTTGTACAGAGTCTGCAAGCCAGGCTTCCTAAAAAAGTCAACTTTTTATTTTTTGAAAAATGGGATTCCACCCATTGCCTCTCTTACATAACTTCTTTGTTTCTGTTTGCCTTGCTGTTCACAATCTCCCAACAGTCTCCCCTCTTTATAAATGTTACTGGCTGGAACTGAGTGGTTTTCTGAGAAATGTGATGGCACCCACTACCGAATCATTTGATCATGAGTCAACTGCAGCTTAGCAAGCAAGCAAGCACACATCTTACATAACCAACCATCTCATAAATTTTCTGTGATTGCATAGTCAGTAGCCTGCCCACCGACCAGCTGCAAAAACCCACTTGCTGCTGAATGCTATCTTAACACTGTAGAGTTGTTTCCACTGTAGATAAAAGGGGGGAGGGGGTTGGGAAAGACCATCACAGGTTTACTTTTACAGGCCCAAACATACCTCCTCTTTGAGGGACTGTGGGTGACAAGGTCCTGAAATTTTCAGGAGTACTGTAGAATGTAGAGTACTAACAGTATTAGTAGCTAGTAGCAGTAGCTAGCTCCACTCCTACGACATAAAGCGGTACCAATCAGCATAAAGAAGCATGTCATACAAAGCATATTCATCTTCACCCTATGTTACCAGAGCCAAATGTGACCACTAACAATAAAATAGAAACAAAAGTTAGTCACCATGGAAATAAGATAGTTCAGAAAAGCTGCTGGAGTGACCAGAAGAAATAAAATGAGAAATGAAACCATAAGAGAAAGAATAGAACCAATCCTAAATTACATACAAAAACAGGAAGAACCAAAACTTTGTATCTCTCTCGACACCTGAACCAATAAGAGGAGGAGGAAGGAAGAAGAAGAAGAGGAAGAGGAAGAGGAAGAGGAAGAAGAAGAAGAAGAAGAAGNAGAAGAAGAAGAAGAAGAAGAAGAAGAAGAAGAAGAAGAAGAAGAAGAAGAAGAAGAAGAAGAAGAAGAAGAAGAAGAAGAAGAAGAAGACTGGCAAAAATATGCATAAATGAAAAATGTTGAAACTGGTGAGGCAGGAGCACAAGTGTGCTATAGTAAGTTTAGGGCAGCTTTTTGCAAGCAAAGAAGCTTTTTGTATTTTTGTACAGGTAATCCTTGACTTTCAACAGGTCATTTAGTGATCATTCAAAGTTACAATGGCACTGAAAAAAGTGAGTTATGACCATTTTTCACACTTATGACCATTACAGCATTCCCATTTTCATGAGAGGCTAGGTGAGGAGAAGCGCCCCTTGAAATGAGTGATGTCGAGTAGGCCATGCCCACCCAGTCACATGACCACCAAGCTACACCCACCAACTAAGCCACGCCCACAGAACAGGTTATTAAAAAACTGAATCCCACACCTGAGTAGGTTGGATAAGATCCCATGGGCCATTGGAAGAAGTCTTGAGGGATTATCCAAATCCTTAAAAAAAGACAAAATTTAAAAGAAATAACCTTGATCTTGGTTTTATAATACATTTTGCTAGCCCTTGTGAAAACGAATAGACAAAGCATGTTTTTGTTTCTTGAAATGAAACCAAACAAAACTGATCCATTTATCACTGAAGAACAGATGGCCGCTCCATCAACGGTGATAAAGCAGAAGAGTCATGCATTCCAACAATCAGCTCATGTGAAATTTCAGATCATTATCTCAAATCCAGACAAAATATTTCAGGAGAGAATATAAATTATTCATTGTTAAAAATAAATATTTAGGCTGAAATGTATTATCAAACATTCATGGTTTTCATCCAGAAACACCTGTCCAGTGTTTGGAAATTCAAATGGAAAATCTAAGAATGTCAGAAGACAACTTTAAGGAAAAACTAGAAAAAATTTACATTGAAAAATTATGAATATTTTAGAAAAATAAAAAAGACTTGTTCCATCCTTGATGGCATTAATACAAAAAAGGATATTACAAATCATCTCCAAATTGCAAAATAAAAATATTTGCATTCATGTATTTTGAATGTATTTTGTTTCAGAAAACAAGTTTGTTCAGAAAAATGACTAACAAAAACACAGTTATGCGTCATAACTGATGAAGCATCAACCATTAACAAACAGTCCATTAGTGTTATATTTATGGTATGAAATTGATTCAACAACTGAACCAAAAATTATTTTTATCATACTGACAGAACTTTCTTCTGTAACAGATGAGAGTGTAAACAAGCATTTTTATTGCATATCTAAAACTGCATGGCTCTCATGAGCAGTATCTGTAAAAAAAATTAAAATCTCAAAGCATTTTGTCATGGTGATAGCATAATTCAGCTATGTGTCAAGTATTATTAACATAAAGTGTTAGGAACAAAAAATATTGTAAAATTAAGATGCGGTGAAATGATGTTATTGAAGGAAACATCAATCATTTATGGTAAAGCTACTCTATGCAGAAAGTCTAATATAATTCTCTGTAGCTTCCAAAGGTTGGAATTAAATTAACTAGAACTAAATATATATTTGGGTTCATGCTGCTAATTGGTAAATATGGTTAAGTATTCAGTATAAGAGTAAGTTACTGAGTTCCAGCTGCTGGTGCAAAACATGGAACAAGCCGAACAGAACAGTTTCAAGAGGGATTAAATATGAGATGAGCTACTAGTTTTGGGCACCATTGACATGATGATTACATTAATGTAAATCTGTCCTGGCCATTGAGGTAAGGCTGCACAACAGAAAGGGAGGATACTTCCAGTCAGTTTTATTCCTTTCTCCTCATAGAGGTTAAAGTTGAACCCAGTCAAACTGGATTCTGTTCTCTGATCAGAAGTGTTGTCCACTTTGAGTGGGATTGGCCAGTAAACCCATATCTGAAACGAGGTGCTAAAATTTTACAGGAAGGGAACATTTTGTCTATAAGTGCCCTACTTGGTTCTGGATGGGAGTCTTGTCAGGCAACTACCCAGGGCTTCCATCAAGGACTTCAACAATCAGAAACTAATCCGGGTCTAAATTTACAGAGCAACTCACTGCTATTTCACAGAGCAACTCACTCTTATTTGGACTGGAAGCATTGGACAACAGTTTATTTTATTTTATATTTATTTTATTTGGTTTGTCAATTGCTTACAAGATAATAAAACAATAATAAAATAAAAATAAAATAAAAATAATAAAACAATAGACACAATCTACATAGATTTCTGTAAAGCCTTTGATTCAGTGGTACACGACAAACTACTCCTAAAACTGAAATCTTATGGGATCTCTGGACAACTGCATAACTGGACAGAAGCATTCCTGTCAATAAAAAAATAATAGGTATAACTAAAAATATCGTTATGAATACATGGATACATATAAGAAAAATAAAAGAAACAATAGGACAGGGATGGTAGGCACGTTAGTGCGCTTATACACATCCCTTACAGACCTCATAGGAAAGGGGTGAGGTCAATAGTAGACAGTCCCCAAAAGTTCTGCTTCCTGGAAAGCTGTTAGGCCATTATGACAGAGCTCTTCAAAGTAAACATATTTGAGAATGACTGCATCACAAAAGAATTTTGAGAAATTAACAAAATTAACTTTTCATTATCTTAATGAAATTAACTTTTAAGGATGGATTCTTATGTGTTTGATCATATAATGTTTCCAACAACATGCTGTATAAATTCAAATAGGTTAAAAATATTTTGCTGCTGATTTTTGTTTGGTCTTAGTATCCAATGCATATCTCTGCAGGGTCCAACAATAGTCAGCCAGTATTGATAGATTCTAGTTGCCCTGATACTATTTTTCCATTGTGACAATGTCCTGGTGAAAACTTTCACCATGTTTGTCACTGACTAGGAGCCTAGATTTTTGGGAAAGAAGTCCAAGTGTGAATGCAGAAAAATAATATTTAATGACATGTTGCACTTCATGGTCTTCTATGCTGTAATGTAAGAAATTTGTCAACTGGATGAATGTAGTTTGGTGCTCTGTAGTTGCCAAGAGAATTCTTAACAACATTCTTGAATATTTTCCAGGTGATTTTCTCTGACTTCACTAACAGATCTTTGAACCACCTGTTATTGATAATGTATTTGATCGATGGACAAAGAAAAATGTCTTCCTTAATCTTGGCATCTATTACTCTTGGAGACATCTGTCTCAAATTATGACTTCCTTAACCACCCTTGCTCACCACTTTTACAAAAATTTTATTGGCCTGAGTTTTATGTGAAGCAGGTGCAAAAATATCCTTGTTGGGTCAATAAGTGGTCCATGTGATGTGTGTTTTTTTTTAACCATGGAACCAAATTCCTTTGGAGTGGGTCTTTCCTTTTAATGTAATGCTACTCTTTTGCATGGGTGTCCCATCATGCATGTAATAACAATGCTTAGCATATCTGAGCTGCATTCTAAGTAGCAAAGCCACTACTTTTAGATTTGCACAGATACTGCAGTTGTACTTCAACAACAATTCCCTGTTTTTGTATGTTCCTTTCATGTGTGCAGCATAACCAAAAGGTTATGTTGCAAGGATGCCAGACCAACACATCCCCAAAGAGGTCCTTTATGGTGAGCTGTCTCAAGGAAAGCGATCGCATGGGGGAAAAGCAAGCGATACAAAGACACACTGAAAGCTTCTCTCAAGACCCTGAATACTACCTCCTGGGAAACTCTGGCACATGATCGATCGACATGGTGCACATTGATTCACCAAGGCTACCAAACATTTGAAGACAAAAGGTTAACCATAGCACAAGAGAAGCGAGCACTCTGCAAAGCCAGAGCTATAAATGCTGCAATAGTGGTGCCCAAATATGTCTACCCAACATGTGGCAGAACATTCCGTGCCCGTATAGGCCTTACCAGCAGAGGTGGGATTCTCCCGGTTTGGACCGGTTTGGGCGAACCCCTACTTCCTAGATCAGCTGGCTCTGAACTAGTTCGCTCTGACAAGCATGTGGACCAGCCTACCCACCCCTGCTCTTTCCTGTGCTTTATTTCGTTTGTTTTAGAGCACAGCTGATTCATGCAGCAGAAAAGTTTGCTGCACCTCAGCTGTTTTCCTCACAGGGGCTGCAGTTGAAGTTAAGTATTAAAGCTGAAAATTAGCTTTTTAAAACATGGAGTGCACGCCGAACTGGTTGTTACAGCAGTTGAATCGCACCACTACTTACCAGCCACCTGCGGACACATGGTGGACAGCCCAAAATTCGTTAGATGTCAAAGTCCTCTTCGAAAACAATGGACGAACATCGTCATCATAACCAAAAGGTATTAAAAAGGTGCACAGTTCAGTGCTGTTGTGCAAAAAGACAATTTCTATCAAACAGTAATTGGTAATTAAATTATAGGTTATTTTCATGATTCACAGCCCAAAATTTATAAGCTATACTCAAAAATGTTAGGGAAGCAAGTCTTTGTTGTCCAATGAAATCTGGGCTTATACCAGACTCTATTCGCAGACTTTAATAAATGTATTCTGATACAATATGCAATTTTACTGATTTACCCATTGCATGCAAATACTCTCTCTCTATTTATTAAGCCTACTTACCTTTCAAGTTTGCTTAAAATTATTAATGGCCAATTCCTAGGCTTGGACATAGTAACCAAGTATTGTAGCTTATTACCTTTGGATTACCATGAGTTCCTCCGATTCTATTTGGACTTTCCCTTATATTTCAAGTTCCAGGGGTCACTCACAATTAATTCACACATTGTTTAGATTAGATCTATTCTTTGGGACAACATAATTCAGTTCTCCTTATTATAAGATAGATACTGTGGTTGGCAAGGTCTCAAAACCTGATAACTGCAGTGAGATTATTTTATGCATAAAGATGTAAAGATTTGGCATTACCCACAAAGGGGAAATGGTTGATGAAGATGACGGAAGCCAGCAAGCGGGCCAAATTGATTCCTTTGATTAGGGAAAAACAGTATCTACTGTTGTTTGAAACCCCTTATGGACTTTTTGCTTAAAACAAAAAAAAAGCAAATTTATAATTTATGGTTTTGATGATTAGAAAGAATAGATTATAGAAAAAAGATAATTGTGTTCCAACCTTGCAGTAAGAGGTAAATTTATAAGTGCATTTACAGCTGCTGTAAAGAAGATCAGAACTCACTTTGTATTTCTTTTTTTTTTCTATTTATCTTTTACTTTTTTGCACTCTTAGCTATGTTTATATGTTTTCTTTTTCTTCTTCCTTTATATTTGTATTAGTGTTTATCTTTCTCAATGCCAGAGAATTCATTAAACCTGCCTTAAAATCACACTTATGGTCTGAATAAAGAGGAAGACGCAAGTGTGACAGCAATGCAGATCCAGGGACTTGTTTCCAACAGATTGCCTGAGGACTAGCCTTATATAACCCCAGGTTATGACATGGCTTGATTAAGGAGGTTGCTGCTCTGTCCCCTAAAGGAGATGAGTTGATTGTCTTTGATCAATTCTTACTCGCTGCCAGTTTCTATCCTGCTGGAACCTGGACTGTCATTGTCTGAATTTGGACTTACTCATTTGGATCTCCTGAAGTTGTAGCATGCATCTGATTGCTTGTTGCCTCATCAGGTTGATGGTCTATCTCAATGTTTCTCAACCTTAGCAACTTTAATTCAACTCCCAGGATTCCTCAGCCAGCATATCTATTTCTGTTTCAGATAAAACGATAGCATTCTCCCACCTGAGGGCGAAACAGGCTGAGAATTTTTCACTTTTATGTAGGAGGAACAATATTTTTGATACATGTATATTCTACTAATAATGGTTTAGTTTGACCTCAGAATCTTTGCTTTCAATCAGTGGTGTATTAACCATTAAGCAGACTAAGCACATGCTTAGGGCACCAGGCCCAAAGGGGGCACCACAAAGTTGAGAAAGAAAAAAACCCCAATGAAGATTTGTAAAAAAATCTTGTATGTATCAAGAAAGGGGGCACCAAGATTTGTCAGTGCTTAGGGCAACAATGAATCCAATGAATTGGATCAATGAATTAATCCACCACTGCTTCCAACCTTGCTCAAATCAGCCTTGTCAAATGTTGGAAAAGCACAGTCATTGTTGTTGTCTTTCATGTTTCTTTTAATTCAAAAAATGATCCTCTCAGGTAATTGCTGAAGCTGATTATTGGCATTTGATCAAATTTATGAGATGCAGGGTTTCCCACCCCACCCCCCACATCCCTATGTAATATCATTGTCATTTTGTGCATAGAATAATTTGATTATTTAAGTAGGAAGAACAGGAGATTATTTGGCATACTGAAAAAAATGTTCTATGGAAGCAATTCATCTAAATAAGAATCAGCAAAAATGTCAAAACTTACAAATGAAGCTTTATTCTGATTTAGATGGCTTTTGGAGATCAGAGAAATTTAAACACTTTTGTCGAGCACAAGATTGGAAAAAGCTGATATAAATATTCCTCTTCAACTTAATTCAATATTGTTTCAGAAATCTGATAATCTGGTTTGTAAAACAGAGGAAGAAACATATTTGAGGATTTTCTTTCAAAATGCATTCTACTGTATTATTATTTACCAACTGTTAAAATAAAGGGGAATAACATAAGTAGAAGATAGATACAATTAATTTTACAACAGAACAGTGTGGTTCTAGCTAACTCTCCTGGGGTGTTCAAGAGGCTTACTAATGCAGTCTTCAAATCATCAGTTAATTAATATCGAAAACTCTTTAGACCAAACGCTTTTTATTGACAAAGACATAAATCTTTAAGATAACAAAGTTGAAAATATGCAGTTTATGATTCTGCCTTTCAGGAAATTTTACCTTGTAAAGTTCTTCTTAATTATGGTACAGCTTCAATAATGTATCCTACTGTACAGTTTGTTTATTTGTGTATTGTATATTTGTGTATTGTAACACATCTATATAAAATATTGGCTTATATAGATATTACACAACTTAATTAAGTTAAGGCCCGGTCCCACTGCACCAACAGATGAAAAGAGGATGTAAAACATTAAAAAAAGCTTGCCATCCGTTGGAAAAGCCTATGCATCCGTTGTGTACTCATTGCATACGTGTTTTCATACGCTCTATCCCTCCAGCATCCGTCCACTGCAATTTCATCCGCACAAGAAGTTTTGAGCTGCCACAAAACTTTGTGAACGGATGAACTTTCCGCCGTGTATGATGTAAATCCACGACATATAAGCAACAAACGTTCTATGTCTGTTTATCATCTGTTAAACGTCTGCTGTATCCTCTCTGCATCCTCTGGGCATCCTCGCAACTCACATCCACTGCAGCTGAAAACAGAAAGAGGGAGGAAACAAAAGGTACATGGAACGTCTACACAGCGTGAGTAGCACGGAAATAGAAAGGATGCGCAGTGAACAGTTTGCATCCGATATACATCTGCGCGGCATCCCCTTTCTTTCCTTTAGGCGTACGTGATGCATCCGCTTCATCCGCTATGTGTCCACTTTGAAATTATCCCCCGGAACCCCTTCGGAGGTGTCATCCCCTTCCATCCGCTTTCATTCTGCTAGGCTTCCAATGAACACCGTTTAACATCCGCGCTACATACTACCCACGTCCGTTCTTTTCCGTTCTGTTTATGCAAATTTTCACCACTTTTTGGAGCGGATGACAACGGATCGAGCCACCCCCAAAATTTTGCTCGTCCGCTATGTCCTTTATGCATATGTTTTGGGTCCGTCGGCCAGTGGGACCGGGCCTATCGGCCCTGTCTTGTGTTGGTATGTGCTTTAGATTAATATGTTTCTCTAGATTAGCAGACTTTGATAACATTAAACAAATGCACACAGTCATCTCTCAGGAATTATTTATTCTTGAGTGATGACTATGCACATTTGTTTCATGTTTTATTTAAAGTCCCCACATATGTCTTACTGTAGACTTCTGAAATAAACTAAAGTAATGGAATTAAATTGGAATAACTTTTTTCATGTTAAGATTCAGCATCTGTTACTGATCTCCACTTCTGGTTCTGTGACAAATTATCTTATTTAGTATTCCCAATCTAAAATCTATGCCTAGAGCTGATATTATATCTTTTAAAATTTCATTATGGGCCAAGCTTACAAGAATTTCAGCTTTACTTTTTCATCCAATTGAGCCAGCAGCATTCTTTTTTTTCATAAAAGCAATACACACACACACGAAACAGTGTGTGTGTGGTGTGATTTGAATAACTTAACAACCGGTTCTTTGGATGTGTAGGCATGGCCAGTTGAGTCATGTGACTGGGTGGGTGATGTCACTCATCACACCCAGCCCCACTGCCTGGCTACTCGTCTCAAAGGCAGAGGTAGGATTCAGCCAGTTGGGGCTAATCCCATCACTGGCTGGCCCCGCCCCCGCCCATTTTTCAGCCTGTTTTTTGGCCCTTTTGGGGGGCATTTATTGGGCTGTTTTGCAGACCATTTTTTGTGCTGAAAAAAACGTCCTAAAAATGGCCAGAAAACAGGCCAGAAAACAGGTGGGGGCAGGGCTAGCCAGCGATGGGATTTGCCGGGTTGCCAGCAAATCTGCACAAAATGTGCAGAATCTTAACTACTGGTTTACCTGAACCAGTGCAAACTTGCAGCAGCCCACCTCTGATCCACACTCAATTAATAAAAAATGATCAACCTTAAAAATCTTTTTAAAAATTGAGAAGAGACAACTCTAAACAAACTAAAAATGCAAAAGAAGAAAGAAAACAAATTTGATTAATTTTACTAGTTCTCTTACTCGGCCCTTCTACATTTGGCTTTCTATTTCATCTTCCTCTTTATACTGGTTGGTTTGCCATTCTGTTCTGCAGTGTTTCCTTTGCTTCGAACCATCAACATCTGTGAGCTAGTAACTCCTTGTACTTCAAATATAGATTGGCATCCTTAATTGTTAATGATCTCTTATCACAAAAAGCACTGCAGGTCTAGATAACATGAGCATGTTTACACAAATATCAATATACTTAAATGCAAATGTAGAAATAATTTATGATAAAGTCAATAGAAATAAATCTCGCCATAGCTTGTTATACGATAGGTAGCTTGTGTGTGGATTCTGTTTGCTCTCTGAATGTATAATGGTGATATGATTGGACAGTCCTTTGGATTAAAGTCGTCTTCAAAAAGAGAATTTTCCAACTGCTATTGATATAGCAGTCAACTCCCTGCATAGTAGGAGGCATTGCTACCTTAGCTATTTTCTACAGATTTTTGTCAGATCATCTGTCTCTTTCAACAAGCAGTTGTATTTTATTTCAAGGTGTGAATTCAGTTGCCCAGTGTGTAGCACTATGGCAGCCTTTAAAATCTATCAAATTTGAATTGGATAACTGTCCTTCCTTGCCTCAACACATGGTAGCAGAATGACCAACCTTCCAGTGAAGCAAGAGCAGGTTTTATTAAGGACTTAAATAGATATAGAGATGGGAAATTATCAGGGAATTCCAAGATAGACTGGAAAATCAAAAAAAGCATCTGTCAGCCTTATGAGGTAGACCAGTCAGGAAGCATGACCAGCTGAGTTAATTCCACTTTATTGTAAGGTCATACTGACATTGCAAAACCTGAAAGTACTATTATTCCAATATCCCTTTAACAGCCCAAGAAATTAAGAAGGGGTTTTTTGGGGGATATCTGTTGCCCCACCCACATTCCTGTTAAGGGCTAAGCTGCATTTTATCTGATCGTTCCCTCCTGAGTCTCATTGCCTATCCCCCAAGGTCATTCCCATATATCATTCCAACAATAAGACAACTACATGTTTATGCCATCTTGTCAGCAAAGGTTGAGCTCAACCTGAGGGCATCCTAACATTTTGTGTTGTGTAGCAATGAGCTATGATTCTCTCTGGACTCCCACTGGAACCTAAAGTAGGATAAATGGATGCATATGCCCCAAGTTAACCCCTGGATGCTGCATGCATGGAAGAAGGCTCAACCACAAGTGGCATTTGCTGTGATCTTAGCCAAGGGCCAGGCCTTCATTTATTACCATATATTTGGCTTCCACAACTCTTCTCCAGTTAAGTGAGTTAGTATGACATAGTATGACAGACTTGCGGGGCCGAGGCGTTGTGCAACAAGGTCACATAGGGTTATAAGCAGGGATGGGATTCAAATTTTTAAACAACCGGTTCTGTGGGCATGGTGGGTGTGGGTGTTGGTGGGTGTGGCTTGGTGGTCATGTGACTTTGTGGACATGGCTTGGTGGTCATGTTACTGGCTGATCATGGCCAACATCACTCACATCGAGGCATGCATCTCCTCGCCTGGCCTTTCGTGACTGTGGGGATACTGCAACAGTTGTAAGGATGAAAAATGGTCATAAGTCACTTTTTTCAATGATCACTCCACACGAGCAAAATATCAGCAAAGGAAGGGAAAAAAAACTCCAGAGAAGTTCCTGAGACAGGAAGTCTCGTCCTGCCAAGAATGTAATAAGGATTAATGGAGAGGCAGTTTCTGTGAGCAACACCAGAATGTTTCCTTCCTGCCTTCCTTACAGGATTAGGCCAATAATTTCTTCTAACAACCAATTCTCCAAACTGCTTAGAATGTTAACAACCGGTTCTAGCGAATAGGTGTAAACTGGTAGAATCCCACCCCTGGTTATAAGATTGGGTCTGGATTAGGGTCTTCTGTCTTCACTGTGAGTTGTGTGGGGGGGTGCATGAAGGGAGGCTCAACCAATCTCATTGTACACATTATACTCTGACAACAAAGAGTTAATTTCCAGCTCTGTCTTGGTATTGGAAATGAAAAGTCTGTAGTTGCAATGCTGAAGCTACAAAATAGGGACTTATCCTTTGGGGAAAATGTCTTTCTCATCCTGGTTCCTCAGTAACCCTGCAGGTGCCCACCCATGGTTTCACCATGCTTTTTCAATTGAGTGACTGATCTTTCTCAGTAAAAATAAATGCAGCAATGAAACAATAAGGATGTGGGGAGAGAGTAGGATGTTAGATGGAACCTGGTTTTTGATCATTGATCAGCTGAGGAGAGCTCTGGTCATTGTGAGAATACTTTTATGCAAGGGTGGGCATGGCCATGGTGGGTGTGGCCTTGTCGGCCTCCTGCACTATGACGGGAGGGTGTTTTTGCCCTCCCCAGGCCTGTTTCCAGCCTCCAGAGAGCCTCCAGAGGCCGGGGGGGGCATTTTCGCCCTCTCGAAGGCTCGAGGAAAGCCTCCAGAGCCTGGTGAGGGCAAAAAAACCGTCCCGTCATAGTGCCAGAGGCCGACTAGGCCACACCCACCATGGCTGTGCCCACCCTTGCATAAAAGTATTCCTGAACTTCCAGGAGGCCCATTTTTCTCAGTATGATGGATCTAAACATAATAAGCAAACAAGGCAACATACTATTTACCATGAGCTGTGGTGGCGCAGCAATTAGAATGCAGTGTTGCACTCCACTGTCAAAGAGTTCGATCCTGACTGGCTCAAGGTTGATCCATCCTTCCATCGATTCCATCCTTCTGAGGTGGGTAAAATGAGGACCCAGATTGTTGGAGGCAAGAGGCTAACTCTGTAAGACACTTAGAGAGGGCTGTAAAGCACTATAAAGCAGTATATATGTCTAAGTGCTGTTGCTATTGGCAGAACTCATATAGTTAAACATGTTAGTAAAGTGTTTTAAACAAACTGGCTCAAAAGTATCAGAGATTTCATCACATAATTCTGTTTGCAATATCAATTTTTAGTGTTTAATGATGTAAAGGAAGGGGTCTATGTACAGTAGAATGTTTGAAACAGGTGTTTCACAAAGAGTAGGAGAATATTTGGAGCACCCTTTTCTAAATTGTCACAGCACTTGTGGCTTTTGCAAATTTTGTGAATCTACTTCAAAAGTTAATTCTTGTTATTTCTGCACTGTAGTGAAGTGAGATGTACACAATATGTAGCTGCTTTAGTGATTTGAAAAGTCTCAATTGCCTCTTTTGAACATTATGCACAATCCCTTGTGAACAGGGATTAATCAACCAGGAATGCTTATGAAATTTCCATAAATTTGCAGTTTCTGAATGAAACAATGGAAAGGCATAGATGCATTAATTATTTGTCACCATTCCTTTTTTATTTTATTGTGTTTCAATAAATTCTACTTTTCCCCCTTCAGTGGTTTTTAATATAACAAATATATGCACACACACTTGAATTCAATCATGGTGCTACAAAGAACAGTAATCATTTGACACCAAATAAATTCCTTCTTTATATTGGAACTAGTTTCAGTTTGTGTAATATAAAATCTTATTTCCTCCCTCTTATGAATGTATAAACTATAATGAGGTCATATATATATGTGTGTGTGTGTGTGTGTGTGTGTGTGTGCTGTTCAGCTTCCTTCGGGTCCAACCTGACTCTGACCCTGACCCATCTGCCGAAACATTGCTTGAACTTTAAAAGCACAACTACAATGACGTGGGATAATACCCAAAGGAAGTTGAACAGCACACATGTAAGTACCTGCGAAAACTTAAAAAACAACAACATATATATATCAGATGTTGTGTAGCAGTGCCACTTGGTGGTGGAAAGTAATTCTGCATCTTCTATTTCTACAGCTTGGTGTGCTGTTTTTAATTAGCTGTGTGGTTTTGTGTTAGTTAATTATAATTTTCTTTTTTGGTTTCTTTCTACACTGTCCCAGAATCACATAGGTAGAATTGGGCAACTATATAAATGGATGCATGCATAAAGAAATGCATCTTTACATAAAGGTACAAATTTAGGGATTTCTTTTAAAACTGCTTCCAGGAGGTATAAACTGGAGATTCCCAGCACTTTTGATATTCCAGCTAGAAGAATGCATCATAGAATAATGAAGGAAGTGACTGAAAAGTTGTTTAGGCCTCTGTTAATTATCTTTGAGGAGTCCTGGAAAACCAGAGCAATGTCAGAAGACTGAAGAATAACAAATATAGACCATATCACCTGTCAAAGGAGTATAAGGAAGGGAGGACATACTGCACAATCAGGCTTGCAAGAAAGTGTTTATTGTTGTCAATCTAAACAATGGCTTTAGCCTTCCTGTGAATTTGATTTCCTGGTCTGGTTCACCTAGTGGGAATGACACCAGGCCATTTGTAAGCATCTGAAAGATAATATTGTAAAGAGGAACAAATGTCACCCTCTGCTTCTTTAGCAAAATCATTATTATCGTGAATAAGGGAAATTATTCTAACTTAATAGTAGTAAAAGCAGTGGTGGGATTCAAAAATTTTTACTACTGGTTCTGTGGACATGGTTTGGTGGGTATGGCAGGGGAAGGATCTTATGAAAGATCCAGTCAGAGGTGATGTTTGCCATTTCTCCGGACTACTCAAAATGTCTGCTATTGGTTCTCCAGAACTGGCCAGAACCTGCTAAATACCCACCTCTGAACAAAACCTTTACAAGGTTTTATACCAGTAATCTCCAGCCTTTTCAGCTTGGCAGACCGGCAAGTAGAAGTAGAAGTAGAAGGCAGTAGAAGTGATGGTGGCAGGGCAGGGAGAGGGGATGGTTTCTCACATGTTCACCAGAGGTGGGATTCAGCAGGTTCTGACCAGTTCTGGAGAACCAGTAGCAGAAATTTTGAGTAGTCCGGAGAACCGGCAAATCCCACCTCCGACTGGAGATTTTACAGTCTCCTTCCCCTGCCATGCCCACCAAGCCACGCCCACAGAACTGGTAATAAAAATTTTTGAGTCCTACCACTGCTGTTCACCCACCATTTCCGTGACCCAGTTCCGAATGGCTGTGGCCTGGCACTGTGTTGCAGACCAGGGATTGGGGAACCCTGTTCTACATGACATTGTCCTTTAATAAAAAGTGTGGCAAAGTACAACCACAACTACTCAGCTAACTGTACTCAGAAAGCATTAATGCCTCTACATCAAGGGGGGGAGGGAAACCTATTCTCATTAGTCATGCTTTCAAGCCCATAGATACTAGGATCAGGAATAAAATTGTTCCTCCCAAGATTTTTCAGATTACAAATTAACAGAGTTGGAAGGGACCTTGTAGGTCATCTGGTCCAACCCCCCACCCAAGCAGGAGATCTTACAACATTTCCGCTCCTGCAACTTCTGAAGACAAACTGTTCCACTCAGTGGTGGGATTCAAATTTTTTTTCTGCCGGTTCTGTGGGCATGGCTTGGTGGGCATGGCAGGGGAAGGATACTGCAAAATCTCCAGTCAGAGGTGGGATTTGCTGGTTCTCTNTTGGTGGGCATGGCAGGGGAAGGATACTGCAAAATCTCCAGTCAGAGGTGGGATTTGCCGGTTCTCTGAACTACTCAAAATTTCCACTACCGGTTTCTCCAGAACTGATCAGAACCTGCTGAATACCACCTCTGGTTCCACTGGTTTATTGTTCTCACTGTCAGAAAAATTTCCTTATTTTATTTATTTATTTTTAATTTATTTTTTTGTCGAGCATGTGTTAGATAACAGACATAAGTATAAACATGATTATTAATAAATGAAATGTATTAAAAGGGAGCATTAGGATAGGGACAGTAGGCACGTTGGTGCACTTATGCACACCCCTTAAAGACCTCTTAGGAATGGGGTGAGATCAACAGGAGGCAGTCTAATTTTTTAATTTATTTTATTTTATATATTTTTTATTTTCTTATTTCCAGGTTGAATCTCTCCTTGATCAGTTTCCATCCATTATTCCAATATTACTTAAATATTTTTAACTGTTTTTTTTACAACTTGACGCAACGGCAAAGAAGGAATTAAGTGACTAATACAATAAGCATCTTTGCAAGACTATACATCCAGAAGAATTTCCATCTGAGATAATCAGAATCAACTTTCCTCTTTCAAAACATATGATTTAATTGGGTTGTGAAATCCAAAACACTGACTTGGTTTCTGTGTTTTTTTCCTAGGTGTGGTAGCTTGTTGATAAAGAAGGACAACTCCATCTATCATCTTCCTGAGGTGGGTTGGGCTGAGCTAGATGATTGGCCCCAAGTCATCTAATCAGCTTTCATGCCTAAGGCAGGACTACAACTCACCATCTCCTGGTTTCTAGCCTGGTGCCTAAGACCAAACTGATTAAAGGGATGGGGAATGTAACATTCCTCAGATTCACCTGCAAACTGGCATGTAGGTTACTGTGAAAAAATCCACAACAAGTAGACAGAAGAGGAGAGGTGTCTCCTACGTTTGACAGGAGATGCTGCTGGAATGAGAGATGACTTGTTACGGCACAGAACATAGGGAGCAACAGTTGGGGTGGGGGCAAGGGCAGAAGCCAGACAATCCAAGACCAGGGAGAGAAACCAGGAAGGTACCTGAAGCATTGGCAGTCAAAAAAGTACCTTCGGAAAGAAAATGCACACCTGGACGACAGGTGGTGGCAAAAAAGACCTCCCCATGGCTCAAGTGCTGGATAAATGTGCAAGAAAATATTAAGGAGACACACTGTTAGTGTCCCTAAACCTGTATAGAAATAAATGCAGGAGGTAGAAGAAGCGAATAGGGATGCGTTTGTGCATTATAGTCCTTGTTTAGCGACTGCCTCATTTAGCAACTGTTGGCAATTATATTAGTGATGAAAAAGTAACATTGTGGCCAGTCTTCACATTTATTACCTTTGCAGACCTGTAAAGTAATGCAAAATTGAAATAAGATCATAAGCACAGTTGTAGTTTTGCTTAGCAACAGCTTTGCTTAACAACCAAGTTCCTGGTGTTAATTGTGGTCATTAAACATGGATTATCTGTATCAAGAAGGTAGTAGAAATTTAAATAATTTAGTTAAGCTCTGGGCAAGTGTACCAATGTCTGTCATTTTCTTTAGAGACCTCCTCATTAGTTCTCATTCTGGGTTTTCACACATGTGGTGGATACCTCCCTATCCCCTTCCTGCTGTCCTGTTTTGGGTTTCAGGTTCACATACACTCAGTTGCTAGGTGAAAATATTTTACTCAAGGCTGAGTAGATAACAGAAAACAACAAAAGGAATGTAAATCAAAATAGAGTCTGTAACAAACAAGTTTGCTTGGGTAGTTTTGCTTTCAATAGGAGTGTGCAGCAAATAAGTCAAATCCAGTCCCAAGTTCAGTGAGTCAAGACAGGTTTGTCAGTCAATCCAGAGGCCAGGTGTCAGGAATCACAAACAGAATCACAGGAACACAAAAGGTAAGAGATAAGGCAGGTCCTTCCAGCAGAAAAACACAGGTCAGGGCTGCCTCTTAAATTAGATTGCAGCTGGTTATCTTTAGTCAAAAAAATGTGCTCTCTTGCTTGGCAAGGACCCACATTGAAGGTTTTTGCTCTGTTCTCTGCTGTAGGAGCAAAGTGCAAGGAGGCCATATATTATCAAAATATGACTGTTCCAGCTGTTCTGATGGTTTGATCAGCCTCAGGTGATTCTTGGCTTGGTGTTTTGTGACATTTCATTAGTTCAGCAGGAGCAGCTTCTTCAAAATCAGAATCCTGGGCCTGGGCCATGACACCCACATTTTCTTATGTGACACTAACATAGATCTTCTTTCCCTCCTTACTGTAACTTTTTGATGCTATAATGATTAAAGCAAAGGGAACACATTATTCCTTCATTCCACTGAAGGTCAGAGAAAGTTTGTTACAAGCAACAAAGAACTGATGGTTAAGCTTCATAGAAGCAATATAGTAGCATTTCTTGAAACTTTGTAAGTTCATTCCAAAATGCCAGCATTGTAAGTTAAAATTAATCTAAAAGAGGGGGAGGAGGAAAATAAGCAATTTCAATACCAGGATGGCTAGGCACAAAATTGGAAAGAAGAATGTAGTTCACCTATGCTAGTTAGGAAGTCAAAGGACACTCACAAGGATACAAGGGTGGAATGGAGGTATACTAGCAGAGGTAGGGTGAACTCTGTGGCAAGGAGGCTTTACTGAACTCCCTTGTCTTTATGGACCATAAAGGGAAGGGAAAAAGTCATGAAGAACTAACTCTGCAGCTAGAGTTGGGACTGGAGTTAAGAAAGTGGGTAGTTTGGAATCCTTGCAGAGGAGGAATCGACATAGACCACTCACCACTGGAAGTGGTTGATGAAGTAAGAAGACCTCATCCCTGTTCTGTCCATCTCTGGGTTTTTTTGGTTTAGTTTTTAACATTTTAATTTACATAGTTTTAAAAATTTAATACTTTTCTACTTATCTTTTTATAAACCATAAGTTGTCCAGAATCACCTTACTGGGGAGATGAGCAGCATATGAATTCAATAAATAAATATATTTATTTGTGGCCTCATTTTAGTATTACAATGTTCTAATGTTTCATCATTCTTTTTTTTTTCTTCTGGTTTACAAGTAAAACTTGTAAATAAAGCTCTGGTTTGGAGGTAAAGCTGCAAATTTATGTACCAACAACAAGCCAAGAAATCTCGTTGCTCACATTTGCTAGATGCATGAAAGTTGAAGTTTAGGAACATCTACGAGTCAACATGTTGCTCAGCCTAGCTAAATTCAAAAGATGAGAAGAATCCCTGGCCTTCTAGAGGTCATTAAATCTTCCAGTATTCCTCACCTTTCTTCATGTCTACTGGGCTACTAGATAACACAATGCAGCAACTTCTAAACACCGACAAGTTTCCTGTCCCTACTACAGACTTCAGTTACCTGAAGTCAGATATTATCCCAACTCAAGAGAGCTTACTTCTGAACAGTTATATGTATGACTGAACTTCAGCTTCACAATAACCCAAAAGTTAAAGAAGAGCCCTTTGGCAAAATCTTGAAGGAAAGCTTCCACTAACTCTAAATATTGTAGTGTTCAATGCTGTTGTACATATTTTCCCAATAAATAATATCTTTTCAAATCATGTGCATCTGATCAAGGAAACTACTGAATGTTCCTGAAGAATAATCACATTTCCTACTCCTTATCACCTTTAAACCCTACGTGACGAAGATCAAGTTATGTATGTGATCACTTATTTCTCAAGGTATCTGCCTGTCACATCAAGTAAAATAGGGTGAACACACTTCAGATGCTTTCCCTTAAATAATATAAACTGTGGGATCTAGGAAGCCTCACTTCTGCCCTTGCCTTTTGTGGCCTTCTGAAAGGCCTTGAAGACATAGTTATGCCAACTAGCCTGAGGTCCCAGTGGGGTAGAGCATTTTGGAAGTGGCTAATGGAGTAGAGAACACCACACCTCCTCTCTCGGCATACTCTGTTTCTTCTCTCTCCATCCAGGTCAAGTTTATTTTAACTGAATTTTAAGATCCCTGTTTATTGTTTTAATGTTTTACAGTGTATTTTAATTGGCTGTCTGTAAGCTGCTTATAGCTGCCTCTGGTGAGATGGGCGGCAAATAAGGTCAATGAATGAATGATGAATGAAACATCTTCCATTAGAGATCAGTCAGGCCTTCAAAATCCTTGCTTTCCAGAAGTCCTTGAAAAACTGTCATTTCCCACAAGTTTTGGATGATGATGGAGTCCAACAAGCTGGTATGTTGATAGGGGGAGAGTCTTGTCCCGCCATGAGTTGGTATTGTGATTGCATATTTTTCTGTTTTAATTGTCTTGTGAACTAGCCAGAATGATGGGAGCAAAAAAGGGGTCTCTTTGGGTAATGTAGATGACCAGGCTGAGCCTGAGGGAGGGATCAAACATGTCATAAGTCATGAGCCCCTGTGATCCACAAGAGATTTAACTCCAGCCCATTTTGAATGCCTCTCTTATGTCTGCTCATTTCCCTTGGCCACTAGTTGGTCAGATTCTTGTAGACAGCTTAAGCTTGCAATAAATCTTTACACTCATTTGAACTGGCTGAATCTCCTGATTTTCTTGGCGCTTGCCAGGTAATATTTTTAGCAACAAGGGGCACCTTTAATTAATGTTTCTATTTCTTTGAAGTACACAAAGTAAGAATATGGATTTTGATGGCAAGAATCTACACTCTGATAAGAACTGAGTATTGTTCATAAAGTGAACTCAAAATCTCATTCTAACGAAAAAATTCATACCACTTGAATATTCAATTAATCATTAGCAAGATCATGCTAAGAATATTATGTGATACTATGAATTGTTACAGGGAACATATAGTTGCTGGGAATGCTCTCTAGTTACTTTATGACTCAAATGATAGGAGCCAAATGAGAGAACACATTCCAAACCCACTATGTTTGAATATAAAGTGGTGTTTTCCTTTTTTAAAGGGTGTTTCTAAAGACATAGCTTTTGCTTAGGCATAAATAAAGAGATATCAATCTACCTTTGCAGCATGGATCCTGTTTGGTAGATGGCACACCGGGCTAAGAACCTTGGCATTATGTATGGCTTATAAGGGTTATTCTTACACTGTGGGCAGCTAGAATAAGCAAATAAATGAACTGAAACACAAGTTCAGAGAACAAACCAAAAGCACCGTGGTGCAAGATGTACTTTGGACACAGAACATATTGGTTTCTCAAGGGATATCGTTCTCATTAAAAAAAAATTTCCTTGTCAGGAAACAAAAAATCTGGCAAGGGATTCAAACAGGGATCTGTTTGAAGACTGAAGATCAGACTTTAATCTGACTTGATGCCTAAAATAGAGCTTAGGGATTTTCCCCACAGTTGAGTTTAAATGCTAACTGCCTGTTCCTGAGTTGTCAGAAAGTAACAATGCCTTAACATTTACTCTTCCGAGTGCCTTAGGTTAGAATAGAATAACAGAGTTGGAAGGGACACTGGAGGTCTTCTAGTTCAACCCTCTGCTAAGGCAAGAAACCCTACACCACTTCAGACAAATGGTTGTCCAATCTTTTCTTAAAAACTTCCAGTGTTGGAACAGTCACAGCTTCTGGAGGCAAGTCGTTCCACTGATTAATTATTCTAACTGTCAGGAAATTTCTCCTTAGTTCTAAGTTGCTTCTCTCCTTGATTAGTTTCCATCTGCTGCTTCTTGTCCTGCCCTCAGGTGCTTTGGAGAATAGCTTGATTCCCTCTTCTTTGTGGCCGCCCCTAAGATATCGGAACACTGCTATCCTGTCTCCCCTAGTCCTTCTTTTCATCAGACTAGATATATCCAGTTCCAGCAACCATTCTTTATATCCTTATTCTCCATCTATTGCTTCTGGTTTGACCTTTGGAATGAACGCTGATATTCTGATTTTATGCAAACCATGTTAAGCAAGCAGTTTCTTAAGCCTGGTGATTTTGTTGTCCTTTGCTTTTTAGAATGGCACCAGCTAGAGGGAAATCATTTGCCATGTGAGGAAGAGGTGGAAACTATTTCTGCCAGTGGTGTGGCTTTCGTCTCCTGCTTCGTTGAGCAGAGCAAATTAGGAGATGGCGGATCGAGTCATCAACGCCGCAAGCCTTCTATGGCTTCAGCAAATGTGGGAAACTGGTGACTTTTGGCAAGTGGCTTGTCCCACTTTCCACTTTTACATCCCAAAGATTTTTGGCTTATTATTCTTTCAAAATTCTGCAGCTTGGATGTTCTCAGGAGGGCATGGTGCTTTCAAAATCTGACATCACTTGCTGTTTAGTGGGTTTTTAGAAGTTTGTGTTTTAAATAAGTCCTGTTCTGCTTTCAAGAAGGAATGGTTCTTTTAAACCCTGTCACCACCACAGTGTGTGTGTGTGCGTGTGTGTGTGCATGCACATGTCTGTGTGTGTGTGTGTTATGTTGTATCTGAAGAAAAATAATGGTGGTAGAAGAAACTACCTGGAGCCTAGATGGGAGGGGGCATTGCCTGGATTAGCTTGAAGTTCTGAATAGATACCAACCTGGTCCTGCTTCTGTTATCACTTGATGTACCTTGAGAGCATAGGCAGTGAGGATTATCAGAGTTAACGCACTCTGCATTTTCCATTGGTTACCACTGACTTAAGGGGGAATTATTCAACACCATTGCAACTGAGGATGACTCTGTGCTCACTCAATAAATCTGCTAGCAGAATTAAGCTACAGTGGCAGATTCTTAATCCAAGTTGATTGCTAAGTGCCAGGCGGGTATGATTATATCTCCCAAACTCCATCATGTATGGGAAAGTGGATCATATTTTCCTTTCCATTATTCTTTACATGGTTCTGAGAATCCAAGCCTCCCCCCCCCACTCCCAATTAGCAAAACCAGTATTTTTAGCTTAGTTGTTTTAATGGACTGCAGAGATTTAAGGAGTGAAATTATCCTGGGAGCAAATGCTAAGCAAAATCTATAGCCTGGTAAATTCAGCAAAGCAAAACTATCTCGTCAATGGGAATACTTCTTAATCCTTAAATTCTTCTTTAGGTTTTAGGCAAAAAAATTTAAAAATATTCTTTTTTTAAAAAAGGAGAGTGATAATTGTTTTTCTCTCCTCCTTTCCCAATTTTTAAAATTAAGTTACTAATTCAAATTTGAATTGATTGCTTACTTTTAACCTACAGAAGACATAAATCTTATATGATGATATTTAATTTGGAGGGGAAAAAGATTTTAATATCCAAATTATCTGTGCATTTAATATTGTGCTCTTGTCTAAGATATTAAGCCACCGATATCTTAGATTTATTTTGAATGAATGAACAATTTTGCTTTTAAAATAGGAAACAAGATGACATTTTTTAGTGTGAATGACCACTGGTGTGACAGAAAATACTTATTCCCAATAAATGTTCTAACATTCTATAATTACAAATTATAAGAGCCGTGAGCACTAATTCTCAAAAAATAATTGTATAGTAACAGCTTAATTGCTGTATAATTGGAACAGCAATGGTTCAAAGGCAACAACAATTCATTCATTATATATTTCATAATTCCTTATTTTCTGTCACGACCCAGAAAGAACTATTCTGATTTTCTGAAGCATTAGCCAAATACATCCCTGCCTCAGAGATGGGCTAGAAAACTTGATTGGTTCATCATGAGCAGAGATAACCAGATGTAACATTAATTCATGAGGTAAAACTTTTTGAATATATATAGTCTACTAAGAATTATTTTCCTTAGCTAGATGAACAATTTCCAATCCTGTTGAAATTAACGATATTCATATAGACCTAAATTTGGGGTAGAGATAAAGAAAACAATATGTTCCAGATATTTTTCACCAATATTGTCAGGAACAAGATTGTCAAAACAGAGACCAGTATTAGTGAAGTTTGGTATTTTTATTTATTATTTAACTTTTTTCAAAATGGAAAATAATTTTTTGAGTGGCAAGAAAAAAGCAAAAGAAGGATAAGCTACTGGTATTACTCTATTAATAACAGTTATCCTAGTCAAGAAAGTTTCATGAAAGTTATGTATCTTGAGAGATGTATTATAATTACCGTAGTTCTTGTCCAACTTATCTTGATTGAAATCATTAGATTTTTGAGAGGGTTGCACAAATTCATGTATCAGATGTGATGTTATGGTATCACAAAACCTGACAACTTGCCTTGCTGATATCTGTTTCAAAGATAATCCATCCTTCCATTCAGGAAATAGGCCAGGTTGTAGCTGTTTGATTAAGACAAAGCTTGGTATTTCTCAAAGAAACTGGAGTCTCGTGATCAATGCAGAATATCTTAGTAGATGGTAAGAAAGAAAGCAGAGTCTATTCCTCCCTGTTTTATAGCATGCTTAGGCAGGGGTGGGTTTCTACCGGTTCTGTCCACTTCTGTAGAACTGGTAGCTCTGAAGAGCAGCAGACATAGAACCGGTTCTATGTCTGCTGATGTTTTTGCCTACCCACCCACCCGAGCTTTTGCCTGACCTTTATTTCCAGATTTTTTTCAACTTCAGCTGCCGTGCGAGGCATAGCTGCAGTTAAAAAAGCAGGAAAAATGGCTTTTTGAAAGGCTGCTTCTCTGCACAAAGCATGCTGATGACAATTTACAGGCAAGTGTTGGCAGGAAGCACATTGTAAGTCACCGAACCTCGAACTGGTAATTAACCCTGTTGGATCCCACCCCTGTACTTAGGATTCCCACAGCATCCTTGCCACCTTTGCCACAAGTCTGTGGGTAGAGTGAGAATACAGCTGGCAATTCTTAAAAACAATGTGAATTCTTCTGACTTATCATTTATATCAACAGTTTAAAATATATAAAATATTGACGGAAACTGGAGATGAAACACTAACCGGTAGTGTATTAAATGTTAGTTTAGTTCATGTTAGTTTAAACATTTTTTTCAATATTTTTTTTAAAAAATTTGACCCCGTTTTAACTGTCAACATACTTGAATGTAGTGCAAACACAGTTGAACCCTTCCCTGGGCTCATAAAAACAATTGGGATGGAAGAGGTCAGGCAACAGTTCTTCCTTACCTTCAATCTTCTGATTTTCCTAAACATTCTTCAGCAACTCCTTAGACTACACCCCAATTTTTATTTACTTTCAGCCAACAGATTCAGCATTTATATTTCTGATACTACTGGCCAATATTTCTAAATCAACACCTGGAAAATAACACAACAAATGAAACATTATATTATGAAATATTATACAACCCAAATGTCACCGTGTAAAAGATACATTGTTTGTAAGACACAACCATGGTACATGGTTACTATTGTCAATTCAATTTGGGCTGAATCCTCAACTAGGATAGTCTTCACCTTNTTGTCAATTCAATTTGGGCTGAATCCTTAACTAGGATAGTCTTCACCTTGGATCGTTTTATGGCTTCTGACTCCATTGGTTTGCTTTCTGTATTGTCCAGATTCTCATGCTTGACTACTGGCTGTTTCTTCTGATCTTATTTAGAGTAAATTGTGATTGTTTTGCATTGTTGCCTTACCACTTCTGCAACACTTAGCATATACAGATATTAAGAATGAATTACAAACACAGGGAATCTTTCAGAACTCTTCAAGTTACTAGCCATAGAACTAAACAAAAAATTCTTAGCGCAACTTTGGGTCAAAAGTAGAACTTGTAGAACATGATCAGATTTTAAGACTAGTGTGTGCATATAGCCACTAAGAAATCCTAATAGTAGCTCCCAGTGTGATTCCAACTGGGATAATGAAATCCCACAAGACACATCTTCTAAGATTCTGCAATGTAATACCAGAAAATTTCTCTTCCCCTTTAAACAGGACAGAAGGGTGTATGTCAGCAGAATCCATCAATAATTATTTTATCCAACATCAACACTTGACCAGGTGTGAGATTCTACCAGTTTGTACAGGTTCTATAGAACCGGTTGTTAGGATTCTGTGCAGTTCGGAGAACCAGAAAATCGTGCCCCTGGCTGGCTCAATCCCTCCCCTCCCCTCCCCGTAAGTCAGTCCTTATCACATGCCCAACATCGCTGCATTTTTCCCCACCCAGTCACTCCTTAAGGTATTTCTTTCCCCCCCTGACGATCAGCTGTTCTTATGATCAGCTGTGCCAGGATTCCCCTTACTTACTTACTTACTGCTTCGCCCAGGAGGCTTCCCTGAGGTGCAGGAGGCCCCAAAATGGAGTGCAGGGGGGTACTGCAAAAAAATAAAAAAAGCCATGTCCACCCAATCACATAGCCACGCCCCTAGCCACGATCCCTAGCCACACTCACAGAACTGGTTGTTACAAAATTTAAATCCCACCCCTGCACTCGAGTGATCTGATCTTCTTATGTGAAAATGACCCAGCAGTTGTTTTACATGTAAAGAAAAGCCTTTATTTCCAAATATTAGAATTTTAGTTTTTCCCTTAAAAAAGGTTTACAAATAATGGATAAAAAGAGAGATTGCAAAATAATAAATGTTTATCTCACTAAACATTATAAAAATACAAGCTGGGAGGTCGATTAGAGGAATAATGACAACATTGGAAAACTCTACAAAGCCAGGAGACAGTGTTCACAGCTTAAAAAACAGTTTGTGTTCTTTCTTGAGGAGAAAGAGGAAAAAGACATAGTGCAGCATTCTCATTTTTTTATTATCCATACAAACAAGTACTACTAGTAAAGCATGTGGAGCCTTTGTAACAAAACATTGTTGTGACTATGGGCCCACCGTTTCTTCGTTTAGCACCGCATGTTGCTAAGAATAGCTACCTGTTGAAGAACATTTGTGAGAAAAGATAAATCTTACTGACAGGTCAAGAAGGTACACCTTTTCTCAGTTGCACACAGATTTGAGTGGGGAAAAAGAGCAAATGTATAGATTTGTATATATATA